>JACEFZ010028100.1:125000-152500 GCA_014155875.1 Cepaea nemoralis
CTGCCTCACCGCATGTCTGTCTTACTGTCTATCTTACTGTCTGTCTGACTATCTGTCTGCCTCACCGCATGTCTGTCTTACTGTCTGTCATACTATCTGTCTGCCTCACCGCATGTCTGTCTTACTGTCTGTCTTACTGTCTGTCTGACTATCTGTCTGCCTCACCGCATGTCTGTCTTACTGTCTGTCTGACTATCTGTCTGCCTCACTGCATGTCTGTCTGACTATCTGTCTGCCTCACCGCATGTCTGTCTTACTGTCTGTCTGACTATCTGTCTGCCTCACCGCATGTCTGTCTTACCGTCTGGCGAAATATGAGTGTCTGGAAGGGCCGAATGTAATGCGGGCCTGCGCGCCCAGTTTGTGTCCCTATAAAAATAAAGTTCGTTCCCTCTGTCTTTATTACCGCCTGTTTTCTTTTTTGTATGCCTTATGTCTGATTACTGTCTGTCTGTCTGTCTTACTGTCTGTCTGTCTTTCTGCCTGTCTGTTTTCATTTTGTGTCTTACTTTGGTTTCCTTTTTTCTTTACGTTTCTTTCTTGTCACCCTATCTATGTGTCTGGCTGTCTATGTCTATGTTTGGTGTATGTTTTACTCTTTGTTTCCAAGTAGAATTTCCGATTTTATTTTTATCCTTTATCAGAATGCCATCGTCTTTGAGCGACCTTGAACCAGACTCTCTGTGACCTAATTACCAAGAATCCCCTGTATACGCCATCTTGATTGTCTTTTTCTTTCCAAACATAAATTAAAAAGAAAAATCTTGCCTCTGTCAATCAGCCGCCACAGCCTATCTGCCTCAGACGCTTCCTTCAAGCCTTATCATGACAAGTTGTCATTTGTCATTCGTTAAATAGCCCGAGATGTGAAGACACAAGCCAGGGTTGGCATCTTTGTGCACATTCTAAACAAGCTCCTATTATCTATTTCCAGTGCTATCTCTAATATCTAAATTGTGCACCGAGTTTCTTGGCTGTTTCTAAAACCTTGATGTGCTGTCTGCTAGAGAGAGTGATAACGTCAGGTGGAGGACTGAGCGCAGCAGCATTTATTCCGTTTTGTCTATTCTTTATTTCGCTCATTTAACAGATTGTGCCGTCGGGCTGGGAGATGTGTGTGTATATGTGTGTGTGTGTGTGTGTGTGTGTGTGTTTGTTTGTGTGTGTGTGTGTGTGGGGGGCGGGGGTGGGAGGGTGTGGCAGTGTGTGTGAGTGTTGTAGGTGGGTTGGTCGTAGTGGTAGTATGTGGATGTTTGCTGTTGTATTTAAAAAAGGAGGATATGAGAAGGAGAAGGGAGAGAAGGAAAAAGAAGAACATGAAGATAATGAAGACGATGATTAAGAATACTTACATTGATATTATCGATACGTTCCACAAGAACTGCTGGACAAGCACAAACTGTATTGATCAGCAACCATGTTATCAATATCACGATAA
The DNA here is from genome assembly GCA_014155875.1 of Cepaea nemoralis. Classification (NCBI taxonomy): domain Eukaryota; kingdom Metazoa; phylum Mollusca; class Gastropoda; order Stylommatophora; family Helicidae; genus Cepaea; species Cepaea nemoralis. Next base: position 126,439 of record JACEFZ010028100.1, read on the forward strand.
CATAAAGACAGGAAACACACACACAACATCATCAAATCTGGTTTACGTAGGTAATTTGATCCCTGCCCCGTCTGATTAGGCTGGCCAATTTGATTTGCAGATAATGACATAATTACATTTTTACATGTCCTTAAGTGGGGGGTGGGTTTTTGAGGGGATCGCTAACAACCAGCTAAATATCGAATTTGGAATAATTCCGGGCAATCTGGCAATTATGTTAACAATCATTATTTGGCTAGGGCTGGCAAAGGCATCTTAAAGTAAGCCAAATGTACATGCAAACTGCAGTGGTGTGAAATTGAATTTTCTCTTTAATGCAAGATGGTCGACGACATCGGGGATGCACGTTCAGGGTAATATACGGGCTGGATATCTTAGCTCAGCTGGTATCATCATCATAATCATCATCATCGTCAACATCATCACATCAGCGTCTGTGGATCACTGAGGGAACTAATAAAGACAGTGAAGTTTATACAAGAGACACCATTGCAGATATAGACACATTTCATACAAGAGACGACATTGCGGATACAGACACATTTCATACAAGAGACAACATTGCGGATACAGACACATTTAATAAAAGAGACAACATTGCAGACACATTTCAAGAAATAATTTTCGAAAAAAGATGAAGAAAACCATCGTCACTTCATAAACTTCCTTTCTCCTCCTCCTCTTCTTCCTCCACCACAACCTCATCTTAGCCATCATCATTACCACCATCATTGTCATTACCTGCCTGTCTGTCAGTTTACCTGCCTATATGTCTGTCCAATCTGCCTGTTTCTCTCTCTCTCTCTCTCTCTCTCTCTCTCTCTCTCTCTCTCTCTCTCTCTCTCTCTCTCGTGTACTTTAACGTGTAATTGCGTTTCATTCTAGCTCTGTGCTTGCCTGTGTGGCACTACGTCTGCTCGTTTGTCTGTTTTGTCTGTTCCTAGCTATGAGTCTGTCTGCATGTGTGTATGTCTGCACATGTTTGTGTCTGTCCGTACTTTTATGTATTTATGTATGTCCGTCCTTTCATCAGTCTCCAGTATGTCTGTCTGGTTGTCCGTTTGAATTTACGTTGATCTGTCTGTCTGCGAATCTTTCTGTCTATATTATTTTTGTAGTTTTGTCTCTCTATCTCTCTGTCTGCCGTTGTCTGTCTACACCCTACATTTTAATTGCTGCGTGAAACAGAACCGTTGATTACTTGTTATCTGCTCAGATGTAATACAACTTATTGTTGTAATCTATACCAAGCCTTTACCCTCCCTACTCTCTGATTCTGTACAGCAAAAAAATACTGAATCACCCAACGAAATCCATAAAATACTAATTCCCTCTAACAAGCCTGTCGCTGCCCGAGGCGGTGACGAGTCTGCCAACTCATGTCACTAGTGTGTCACGAGGCTGACATTTGGTGTCTGTTTGTTTGTGTGAATTAGCCAGGAAAATAACACCAACAATTGTTTACTCGGGGCTGCCGGAATAAATCATCACTAGACAGATCTGTCGCCAACCGGGACGTCTTCTTTTGTTGGTTCCGTCTAGGAGGTGGGGGACGGGGGGGGGGGGGGGTGCTAAATTGAATATGCTAAAGGTGGGTGAGTTGTTTATAGAGACAGACAGAAAATATCAAATATAAAGATACGAGAAAGACAGGAAGAAATAAATGAAACGTTACCGCTGAGAGTGGACAGATGACCCGGGGGGGGGGGGGGGGGGGGGGGGGGGGGGAGGTTACAAAAAATACAGACAGAAATGAAGACAACAAACAAACCATAAGAAATGGAGAAAGAAGAAAAGTAATAAATATAAAAGAAAGATAAATAGTGGAGGGGAAAAAACAGCACGAGCAAACAAATGAACGAATGCACAAACGAACGAACAAACTTTATTTTCAAAGGGTTAAGAATTTGGCACGCAGGCCCGTCTGACATTCTTCCCTTATCTCCGACGGAAAGACTGACCGATAGATAGATTGACCGATCGACCGACACACAGACAGTCAGACCGACCAACCGACACACAGGCAGTCAGACCGACCCGACCGACCGACCGACCGACCCGACCCGACCCAACCCACCGACCCACAGACCCACCGACAGATTTACCGACCGACCGACCAACCGACAGACTGACAGACCCACAGACCGACAGACCGACCGACCGAAGGACAGACAGACATCCAGACAGGCTGATATACAGACAGTCAAGCACACCGATATACAGACAGCCAGGCAGACCGATATACAGACAGCGAAACAGACTGACATACAGACATCCAGACAGGCTGATATACAGACAGTCAAGCACACCGATATACAGACAGCCAGGCAGACCGATATACGGACAGCGAAACAGACCGATATACAGACAGCCAGACAGACCGATATACAGATAGACAGACCGATATACAGACATCCAGTCAGACCAATATACAGACAGACAGATAGACCGATATACAGATAACCAAACAGGCCGATATACAGACAGACATAGAAAAGACAGAAGGAACAAATGTGAGTCATGTCAATCAAGCATATAGGTAAGAACTGCCAGAAACAATGCCACACGCCCGCCCCACATACAGGTAAGAACTATGCCACACGCCCGACCTACATACAGGTAACAAGAAACAATGCCACACGTCCGCCCCACATACAGGTAACAAGAAACAATACCACACGCCCTCCCCACATACAGGTAAGAACTATGCCACACGCCCGACCTACATACAGGTAAGAACTGCCAGAAACAATGCCACACGTCCGCCCCACATACAGGTAATTACATAAATAAACACACATAGTATTATTTGGCGCTCACAGAAGGAGAAGAAGGAAATAGAGACTAGAAGATGCACTAGACAACATGAAATTTGAAAGCTATAGTTACCGACCGGGATCGAACCTGTCGCCTCCAAGTGACGACCGCGCCTCGCTGCAGTAACAGGTATACTTCGACGCACGACCAACTAGACACTCCATATAGGTAAGAACTGCCAAAAACAATGCCATACGTTCGCGCCACATACAGGTAATAAGAAACAATGCCACACGTCCACCCCACAAGCCAGCCATTCTACCAGCAGACTGGCCTGGCCAGGGAGGCATCTGCAACTATCGACCTGCTCATCAACGCCCGGTGGAGGCAGACAGACCCGCAATCGGAGCTGATGATGTCAGGCACAAGTCGGATCACAGAGGTGCACTCTGCACATCCTGCCTATAATTATCTGTCTGGTATTCCGGAACAATTATATTTCCTGGGTGTGATCAACTGGGTGGCATCAACTGGGTGGCATCAAGTGGGTGGCATCAACTGGGTGTGGTCAACTGAGTGGCGTTAGCTGGGTGTGGTTAACAGAGTTTTGTCAACAGAGTGGGGTCAACATGGTGGGGTCAACAGGGTGGGGTCAACAGGGTGGAGTCAACAGGGTGGAGTCAACAGGGTGGGGTCAACTGGGTATGGTCAACTGGATATGGTTAACTGGGTGTCGTCTACTGTGTGTGAGATTTCTAGGACCAAGTTCTGATTATCAAGTTTATCATCATCAGTTGCCATTTCGGCATGGGAGAATATGGTGATAACTGGAGAGATCAGCGGGAGAAGAGGCAGAGGCAGACCGGGAGAATTGATCCTTGCTGATCTACGGCACATGTGTCAAACTCAAGGCCCGCGGGCCACATCAGACCCGGGGGCCTTGAGTTATGCTACGGCTAACCTGGTGTACAATCATATCAGGCCCGAGAGGTCTCAACCGACGTACAAATATAATCGGTCCGAAAGAGAATTTTAGGCAAAACTATGTTTTTAATGGCTACGATATAAAGTAAAAATCAAATTCCATAATTAGCAGCCTTTCCGAATGATAGGCTACCCAAGAGCGTTCTCGCTTTGATCAGAATAAGCGAGAATAAAAGTTGTGTAGTGAGTGGATGTTCGTCGTTATAGTGACCTAGTAACGGATTGGTTTTGGATTGGCGCATAAGAAATGAAAGTAGTGTAGTGCCCGGATATTACATCACCTTTTCCCGATACGGCTAACCTGATATCAATCAAGCGTCTGTCGGTAGAAGCACGATTTAAAAAAAAAAAAAATCAAAGCTAGCCTTTAAAATTACCAATAGTAATGTTGATTCTGAAAACAGAGCCTTTCAAAGCCATTGAGAGGCTGAATATATGTTTACTAATATTGGCGGTAAACCCGTGTGTCTAATTTGTGAAGATAATGTGGCTGTGATAAAATAATATAATCTGAGACTGCACTACGAGACTAAACATCAAGACAAGTTAAACAGCGTGAATGCAGAGCAGAAGCTACAGAAGTTAGAAGAATTGAAGAGGCATCTAACATCACAGCAGATGTTTTTCATCAATGTAAAATCACAAACTGAAGCTGCTGTGAAAGCAAGTTTTATTGTGGCCGAGGAGATCGCAAAATCAGGCCGACCATTTACAGAAGGAGAGTTTCTAAAGCGCTGCACGATGAAAGTGTTTGATGTCTTGTGTTCAGACAAAAAGCAGATGTTTGCATGCAAATGTAAGCCTTAGCAGAAATACGGTTGTTGATCGGGTTTGTGAGATGGCCACTGATGTGAAAACACAGCTGATCAAAAAAGGCAAAGACTTTGTTGCATTCTCCCTTGCTGTCGATGAAAGTAATGACAGGACTGACACTGCACAGCTCGCCATCTTCATCCATGGAGTGGACTCCAGTTTGAATATTACAGGAAAATATATTGGACTTGAAATCCATGTATGGAACAACGACTGGAAAATACATTTTTGACAACGTATGCCAAAGTTTAATCAACATGAACCTGCCTTGGGACAAACTCGTCTACATACGGCTCGAACATTGAGCATGTTTGGTAGCACATATCTGTGTGAGCAGTTGTTTTCTGTGATGAAGATTAACAAAACATCACACAGGAGTCGTCTCACTGATGAACACTTGCAGTCCATCATGAGAATCTCAATGACACGGAACATTACTCCCAACATAAACGAACTTGTTAGCCAAGAAAAGATGCCAAACATCGTGCTCTGACAAACTGACATAAGAGTGAAAATGTGTATACCAATGATGTTTTATTATTAAAACTTTTTTTTCTGTTTTATTTTATAGTAATGTTTAAAAAAGGTTTAATTTTCGGCTTATTGAATGTTTATCCTGTTCGGCCCGCAACCTTACTATGTAATTTGAGTTTTGGCCCGCAGAGTTATCGAGCTTCACGCCCCTGGTCTACGGCAAAGGCATGGGGAAGAGGAGGGGGGGGGGGGGAATGGGCATTAGTAGAATGTGTCCAGACAACAACAGATCGGGAAAATTGATCCTTGATGGTCTACGACAATGGAATGGGGGAGGGAGGGGGAGGGGGGAATGAGCATGAGTAGAATGTATCCAGACAACCACTGATCATGATCTGTGGAGAGATGTGAGCGCTCACGTCATAGGCAGGGCACATGATGATGCTGGTTTATCGTTAAGATCGGATGTAATGAGTCTTAAACACTTTCTGCCCGTCGTGAGACAATCATTTCACGGGACAACAGCGACAATCAATTCACGAAACAGAAACGACTATCAATTCACGAAACTGAAACGACAATCAACTCACGAAACTGAAACGACAATCACTTCACGAAACAGAAACGACAATCAATTCACGAAACTGTAACGACAATCAATTCACGAAACAGAAACGCCAAAACGTCATTTAGCAAAAAGAAACATACAGATTGATGTATGACTGTATAAAATGACCCCCCCCCCCCCCCCCCCCCCCCCAAAAAAAAAAAAACGAATAAATAATTAAACTAATTAACGAATAAACCAAAGAACTAGCTAAAGAAAGAATTACAAATCGAGTCCGCAAAAATGGGGAAACGCCGAAAGAAACTCAGAGCGCAAGAAATGTAGAATCGTGGACATTTCATCTTTATTAGGAGAGTCATTTGTTAGCCAAACCATTTCCACCCTCCTCCTTCCTGCAATAATGATTAAAATTCGCTCTTGACTTATTCCTGCGTCCTCCCTCACGTGCCGTTGTGGTGGGGAAACAAGAAACGTTAGTTGAATGTCCTTAACAGGACGTCGCAGTCAATCCCAGCATTATTGGCTGTTTGTGATTTATTAGACAAGTTTACGTTTAGCATTTTGTTTAGTTGTTTTCTATACATCAGACGCTTCATACCATAAAAATCACCACAACACGCTCTGCTTCCAAATCCCCAGCGGCTGATAACGAATCCTCAACTGGGAGTGTCCTCACTGGGTGTGTCCTCTAATTGGTGTGTATCTAATGGGTGAGTCCTCTGATGGTTGTACCCTCTATTAGGTGTGTCCTCTATTGAGCGTGTCGTCTATAGGGTGTGTCCTCTAATGCGTGTGTAATCTAAAGGGAGTGTCCTCTACTAGGTATGTCCTCTAATGTGTGTGTCCTCTAATGCGTGTGTCATCTAAGGGGTGTGTCCTCTACTAGGTGTGTCCTCCTAATGTGTGTACTCTACTGGGTGTGTCATCTAATGGGTGTGTCCTCTAATGGGTGTGTCCTCTACTAAGTGTGTCCTCTAATAGGTGTGTCCTCTACTAGGTGTGTTCTCTAATGTATGTGTCCTCTACTGGGTGTGTCATTTAATGTGTGTGTCCTCTAATGCGTGTGTCATCTAATGGGTGTGTCCTCTACTAGGAGTGTCCTCTAATGTGTGCGTCCTCTACTGGGTGTGTCATCTAATGGGTGTGTCCTCTAAAGGGTGTGTCCTCTACTAGGTGTGTCCTCTAATGGGTGTGTCCTCTAATGGGTAGGACCTCTACTAGGTGTGTCCTGTAATGGGTGTGTACTCTAATGGATGTATCACCTACTAGGTGTGTCCTCTAATGTGTGTGTTATCTACTGGGTGTGTCCTCTAATGAGGTGTCCTCTACTAGGTGTGTCCTCTAATGAGCGTGTCGTTTATTGGGTGTGTCCTCTAATGCGAGTGTCATCTAATGAGTGTGTCCTCTACGAGGTGTGTCATCTAATGCGTGTGTCATCAAATGGGTGTATCCTCCACTAGGTGTGTCTTCTGATGGGTGAGTCACCTAATGGTTTTCTCCTCCAATGGGTGTGTCCTCAAATGGGTGTGTCCTCTTCTGGGTGTGTCCTCTAATCTGTATGACCTCTATAGGGTGTGTCCTCTAATGGGTGTGTTGTTAATATGTGTGTCCTCTAATATGTATGTCCTCTAATGTGTGTGTTCTCTGCTGGGTGTGTCCTCTAATGTGTGTCTTCTAATGGGTGTGTCCTCTACTAGGGGTGTCCTCTAATCTGTGTGTCCTCTAAGGATTGTGTCCTCTAATGTGTGTGTCCTCTAATGTGTGTGTCCTCTATAGGGTGTATCCTCTAATGTGTGTGTCCCCTACTGGGTGTGTCCTCTAATGTGTGTATCCTCTAAAGGATGTGTCCTCTAATCTGTGTGTTCTCTAAGGATTGTGTCCTCTAATGTGTGTGTCCTCTAATGTGTGTGTCCTCTATAGGGTGTATCCTCTAATGTGTGTGTCCCCTACTGGGTGTGTCCTCTAATGTGTGTATCCTCTAATGGATGTGTCCTCTAATCTGTGTGTTCTCTAATGGGTGTGTCCTCCAATGTGTGTATCATATAATGGATGTGTCCTCTACTAGTTGTGTCCTCTAATTTGTGTGTCCTCTACTGGGTGTGTCCTCTACTGGGTGTGTCCTCTACTGGGTGTGTCCTCTAATGTGTATGCCCTCTAATGGGTGTGTCCACAAATGGATGTGTCCTCTAATGTGTGTGTCCTCTAATGGGTGTGTCCTCTACAAGGTGTGTCCTGTGTTATTTGTGTCCTCTAATGGGTGTGTCCTCTACTAACTGTGTCCTCTAATGTGTGTGTCGTCCAATAGGTGTGTAGTCTACTGGGTGTGTCCTCTAATGTGTGTGCTCTCTAACGGATGTGTCCACTAATGGATGTATCTTCTAAAGTGGTTGTCCTCTATTAGGTGTGTCCTGGAATGTATGTGTCCTCTAATGTGTGTGTGTCCTGTACTACGTGTGTCCTTTAATTGGTGTCGTCTAATGGGTGTGTTCACTACTGGGTGTTTCCTGTGATATGTGTGTCCATTAATGGGTGTGTCCTCTAATATTTGTGTCTTCTAATGCGTGTGTCCTCTAATATTTGTGTCTTCTAATGCGTGTGTCCTCTACTAGGTGTGTCCTTTACTATGTGTGTCCTTTAATGGGTGTGTCATCTACTAGGTGTGTCCTTTACTATCTGTGTCCTTTAATGGGTGTGTCATCTACTAGGTGTGTCCTTTAATGGGTGTGTCATCTACTAGGTGTGTCCTTTACTATGTGTGTCCTTTAATGGGTGTGTCATCTACTAGCTGTGTCCTTTACTATCTGTGTCATTTAATGGGAGTGTCATCTACTAGGTGTAACCTCTAATGTGTGTGTCCTCAAATGGGTGTGTCCTCTACCAGGTGTGTCCTCTACTATTTGTGTCCTCTAATTGGTGTGTCCTCAACTGGGTGTGTCCTCTACTATTTGTGTCCTCTAATAAGTGTGTCCTCTTATAAGTGTGTCATCTAATGAGTGTTCTCTACTGGATGTGTCCTCTAATAGGTGTGTCCTCTAATAGGGTGTATCATGTAATAAGTGTGTCCTCTTATATGTGTGTCCTCTAATGAGTGTTCTCTACTGGGTGTGTCCTCTAATAGGTGTGTCATATAATAGGTGTGCCCTCTAATATGTGTCTTCTAATGTGTGTGTCTTCTGCTTGGTGTGCCATCTAATGGGTGTGTCCTCTAATGGGTGTGTCCCCTACAAGGTGTGTCATCTAATGGGTGTGTCCTCTAATAGGTGTATCCTCTACTAGGTGTGTCCTCTTATGAGCGTGTCATCTAATGGGTGTGTCCTCTACTAGGTGTGTCCTCTAATGTGTGTGTCCTCTAATGCGTATGTCTTTTAATGGGTGTGTCCTCTGCTAGGAGTGTCCTCTAATGTGTGTGTCCTCTACTTGGTGTGTCATCTAATGCGTGTGTCCTCTTATGGGTGTGTCCTCTAATGAGTGTGTCTTTTTCTATTTGTGTCCTCTAGTAGGTGTGTCCTCTACTAGGTGTGTCCTTTACTATTTGTGTCCTCTGATGTGTGTGTCTTCTACTAGGTGTGTCCTCTACTATTTGTGTCCTCTAATGGGTGTGCCTTCTAATAGTTGTGTCCTCTAATAGGTGTGTACTCTTATAAGTGTGTCCTCTAATAGGTGTGTCCTCTAATAGGTGTGTCCTCTATTGAGCGTGTCGTCTATTGGCTTTTCCCTCTAATGCGGATGACATCTAATGGGTCTGTCTTCTACTGGGTGTGTCCTCCTCTAATGTGTCTGTCCTCTACTGGGTGTGTCCTCTTCTAGGTGTGTCTTCTAATGGGTGTGTCCTCTTATGGGTGTGTCCTCTAATGGCTGTGTCCTCTACTAGGAGTGTCCTCTAATGTGTGTGTTCTCTACTGGGTGTATCCTCAAATGGTTGTGTCCTCTTTTGAATGTGTCCTCTACTAGGTGTGTCCTCTAATGAGCGTGTCGTCTATAGGGTTTTTCCTCTAATGCGGGTGTCATTTAATGGGTGTGTCCTCTACTAGGTGTAGTCCTATAATGTGTGTGTCCTCTACTGGGTGTGTCATCTAATGCGTGTATCATCTGATGGTTGCCTCCTCCAATGGGTGTGTCCTCAAATGGGTGTGTTCTCTACTGGGTGTGAACTTTAATGGATGTTTCTATAGGATGTGTCCTATAATGGGTGTTTTGTTAATGTGTGTGTCCTATAATGTGTGTGTCTCCTACTGGGTGTATCCTCTAATGTGTATATCCTCTAAGGGTGTGTCCTCTACTATGTGTCCTCTAATCTATGTGTCCTCTAAGGATTGTGTCCTCTAATGTGTGTGTCCTCTACACGGTGTGTCCTATAATGTGTGTGTCATCTACTGGGTGTGTCCTTTAATGTGTTGTTTCCTCTAATGGGTGTGTCCTCTACTAGTTGTGTCCTCTAATCTGTGTGTTCTCTAATAGGTGTGTCCTCTAATGTTTGTATCCTCTACTGGGTGTGTCCTCTAATGTGTGTGTGTGACCTCTACTCGGTGTGTCCTCTAATGTGTGTGCCCTCTAATGGGTGTGTCCAATAATGGGTGTGTCTTCTGAAGTGTGTGTTCTCTGCTAGGTTTGTCCTTGAATGTGTGTTTTCTATAATGTATATGTCCTCTACTAGGTGTGTCCTCTAATGAGTGTGACCTCTAATGTATGTGTCGTCTAATAGGTGTGTTCTCTAGCTCTGTGTGTCCTCTAATGGGTGTATCCACTAATGGGTGTGTTCTGGAATGTGTGTGCCCTCTAATGTTTGTGTCCTCTACTGGGTTTGTCCTCGAATATGTGTGTCCTCTAATGGGTGTATCCACTAATGGGTGTGTTCTGGAATGTGTGTGCCCTCTAATGTTTGTGTCCTCTACTGGGTTTGTCCTCAAATATGTGTGTCCTCTAATGGGTGTATCCACTAATGGGTGTGTTCTGGAATGTGTGTGCCCTCTAATGTTTGTGTCCTCTACTGGGTTTGTCCTCGAATATGTGTGTCCTCTAATGGGTGTATCCACTAATGGGTGTGTCCTGGAATGTGTGTGCCCTCTAATGTTTGTGTCCTCTACTGGGTTTGTCCTCGAATATGTGTGTCCTCTAATGGGTGTATCCACTAATGGGTGTGTCCTGGAATGTGTGTGCCCTCTAATGTTTGTGTCCTTTAATGGGGTTTACCTCTAATATATGTGTCGTCAAATATTAGTGTACTCTACTGGGTGTTTCCTCTAATGTGTGTGTCCTCTAATGGGTGTGTGTCCTCTAATGGGTGTGTCCTCTAATGGGTGTGTTTCCTCTAATGTGTGTGTCCTCTAATGGGTGTGTGTCCTCTAATAGGTGTGTCCTCTAATGTGTGTGTCCTCTAATGGGTGTGTGTCCTCTAATGGGTGTGTGTCCTCTAATGTGTGTGTCCTCTAATGGGTGTGTGTCCTCTAATGGGTGTGTCCTCTAATGTGTGTGTCCTCTAATGGGTGTGTCCTCTACTATTTGTGTCCTCTAATGGGTGTGTCATCTACTAGGTGTGTCCTCTAATGTGTGTCCTCTAAATGGTGTGTTCTCTACTAGGTGTGTCCTGTGCTATTTGTGTCCTCTAATGGGTGTGTCCTCTACTAGGTGTGACCTCTACTATGTGTTTCCTCTATTATTTGTGTCCTCTAATGGTTGTGTCCTCTATTAGGTGTGTCCTCTACTAGTTGTGTTCTCTAATGGGTGTTTCCTTTACTATGTGTGTCCTCTACTATTTGTGTCTTCTAATGGATGTGACCTCTACTAGGTGTTTCTTCTACTATTTGTACCCTATAATGTGTGTGTCCTCTAATAGGTGTGTCCTCTACTATTAGTGTCCTCTACTAGGTGTGTCCTCTAATGGGTGTATCCTCTACTAGGTGTGTCCTCTACAAGGTGTGACCTGTACTAGGTTTGTCCGCTAATGGTGTGTCCTCTACTAGGTGTGACCTCTATTGGGTGTGTCCTCTACTAGGTGTGTCCTCTAATGGGTGTGTCCTATAATGTGTGTGTCCTCTACTGTGTGTGCCCTCTAATGTGTGAGCCCTCTACTGGGTGTGGCCTATAATGTGTGTAACCTCTAATGTATGTGTCCTCTAATGTGTGTGTTCTCTAATGTGTATGTCATCTAATGTGTGTGTCCTCTAATGTGTGTGTCCTATAATAGGTGTGTACTCTACTGGGTGTTTCCTCTAAATGGCGAGTCCTCTAATGTGTGTGTGTCCTCTAATGTGTGTGTCCTCTACTCTGTGTGTCCTCTAAAGGGTGTGTCCTCTAATGAATGTGCCCTCTACTAGGTGGTCCTCTACTAGGTGTGTCCTCTACTGGTTGTGTTCTCTACTGGGTGCGTGTCTTCTACTGGGTGTGTTCTCTAGTGGGTGTGTCCTCTAATGGGTGTGTCCTCTACTAGGTGTGTCCTCTACTAGGTGTGTTCTCTAATGAGTGTGCCCTCTACAAGGTGTGTCCTCTAATGGGTGTGTTCTGTAATGGGTGTGTCCTCTAATCGGTGTGTTCTCTACTTGGTGTGTTCTCTACTGGGTGTGTCCTCTATTAGTGTGCCCTGTAATGGGTGTGTCCTCTAATGGGTGTATCCTCTACTGGGTATCTCCTCTACTAGGTGCGTTCTCTAATGGGTGTGTCCTTTACAAGTGTATCCTCTAATGCAGTGGTTCTCAACCTTTTTTGGCCCGTGCCCCCCTTCACCATATTTTCAGAACGTCATTCCCCCCTTCCTTTCAAAAATTTGGCCCGTGCCCCCCTTCACCATATTTTCAGAACGTCATCCCCCCCTTTCATATTTCCTACCTAAAAATCTCCCCACCCCTACACAGTATACGTCAAAAATGGAAGGTAAATATGTTAAAACAGGTCTAGACATCCACATAAAACGTGATTTGTGGGTCTACTTACTTTATAAAATGAATTTTAGAAGGATAAGATGAGCATAACTGTAGAGTATGAAGGGAAAAGCAATATCAAGTAATCGGTTCTTGTATTAATGCGATTTTGAAATGATCTTCATTCCCCCCCCCCCTGGAAACCCTAAAAATCCCCGGGGGGGGGGAATTCCCCACCGGTTGAGAACCACTGCTCTAATCAGTGCGTTCTCTACTAGGTGCGTTCTCTAGTGGGTGTTTTCTTTACTAGCTAGTTACCTCTACTACTAGTTGTGTCCTTTAGTACGTATATCGTCTAATCTGTGTGTCCTTTAATGGGTGTGTCCTCTAATTGACGTGTCCTATTCTAGGTGTGTCCCCTACTAGGTGTGTCCTCTAATAAGTGTATCCTCTAATGGGTGTTTGCTCTAATGGGTGTGTCCCCTACTGGGACTGTCCTCTCCTCGTTGTGTCCTCTACTGGGTTTATCCTCTACTGAGTGTGTCCTCTACAAGGTGTTTCCTCTACTGGGTGTGTCCCCTAATTTGTGTGTGCACTCTAATCGGTGTGTCCTCTAATGTGTGTGTGCACTGTAATCGGTGTGTCCTCTAATGGTTGTGTCCTCTACAAGGAGAAGACAGAGAAGTAAATATCTAGATTGCTTGGCCACATGGCATAATCGAGACAAGAACACAGAGCTGATCCACGACTCTGGAGATCACGTGAGATGGCGAAACATGACCACCCATGCTTCTCAACATGGCACATGATGATGCCTATGTATATCGGGGAACTGTGGATCTGTTTCACCGAACCCCAAGCTACAGTACCGGCTCTCTAGGAACAGACGAAACGTCAAAATAGAAACCTACTTTCCCGCTTACAAAACGCACCAGCTAACTCCGGTAACATTTGTAAACGTCAATCTTTCAACCAAACTTAGTACACAATATTTTTTATCGTTTGTTTTGTTTGGCTCAGTATAATCATATGTTTATGCTACATTTAGCCGCTCGAAGTACAAACAGGCAGTTTAGTTCTCCCTGATAAAACATATCATTGTATGTTATTTGGAAAGGTTAAAAAGTTTATTTAAAGTCAGTTAGCAATTATCAAACAGCATTGTAGTAATTGTTTCGTTGATTGCTTATAAATGCCAGTTGTTATTGTCGTTTAGCAAGTTTGTTTCGCTGTCATGGCAGTTCTGACATGTTTTGTGAAAACTGGCAGCGGCAGACTCTCGGTTATTGCGCAACAGGGGGAAGCCGTGGCCGAGAGGTTGTGTCCTGCTCGGGATCAGAAGGACCCGAGTTGATTCCCTGCATAGGGATTTGGGGATTTTCCTAAGAACCCCTGGATATATAATATCATACGCTGCCCTGATCTCCTGGGTAGTGGCATCGGATATCTAGACTTTTCTGATAAGGACGATAAACAGGAGATCCTGTGTTCTAGTTGGACGTGTTAAAACTTCCACGGTCGCTGGAGACCGCATAGAGTAGGCCGTAAGGCACCGGACCTGGCAATATTGTTACGAAAAGTAAACCTACCCACAAGCACATAGAGCCCGTGACCCAGGGGTATGATCTGTCTAGAGCAGTGGTTCTCAACCGGTGGGGAATTCCCCCACCCCTCCAGGTGGAATTTTAGGGTTTCCGATGGTGGGGGGGGGGGGGGAGGAATTGAGATTATTTCAAGGTCGCATTAATACAAGAACTAGTTGCTTCATATTGTTTTTCCCTCTATATTTTACGGTTCTGTACTTCTCACCCTAATGAAGTTCGTTTTATAACGTAAGTAAACCCCCGAATCACGTTTTATGTAGATGTCTAGACTTGTTCTAGTATGTGTTATTAAATTTAGCTTCCATTTTTATGTATACTGTGTAAGGGGTGGGGGGGGGGAGGGGAATTTACAGGGAAGAAATTCGAAAGAGGGGGGGGGGGGATGACGTTCTGAACATATGGTAAATGGGGTCATGGGCAAAAAGAGGTTGAGAACCACTGGTCTATAGGAAGTCAACCTACCCACGGGTAGATAGAGCCCGCTACCCCGGGTGGAATCTGTCTAGAGGAGGTACACCTGACAGATGCATGACGAAGAGGGACACATTGACCTGAGGTACATTACCAGGTGTGACGACGGTCCCCTGTGATGTACATACAAGTACCTGTCTTATTGAGTAAGTTGTTGGTTGTACAAGTACCTGTCTTATTGAGTAAGTTGTTGGTTGTACAAGTACCTGTCTTATTGAGTAAGTTGTTGGTTGTACAAGTACCTGTCTTATTGAGTAAGTTGTTGGTTGTACAAGTACCTGTCTTATTGAGTAAATTGTTGGTTGTACAAGTACCTGTCTTATTGAGTAAGTTGTTGGTTGTACAAGTACCTGTCTTATTGAGTAAGTTGTTGGTTGTACAAGTACCTGTCTTACTGAGTATGTTGTTGGTTGTACAAGTACCTGTCTTATTGAGTAAGTTGTTGGGTGTACAAGTACCTGTCTTATTGAGTAAGTTGTTGGTTGTACAAGTGCCTGTCTTACTGAGTAAGTTGTTGGTTGTACAAGTACCTGTCTTATTGAGTAAGTTGTTGGTTGTACAAGTACCTGTCTTATTGAGTAAGTTGTTGGTTGTACAAGTACCTGTCTTATTGAGTAAGTTGTTGGTTGTACAAGTACCTGTCTTATTGAGTAAGTTGTTGGTTGTACAATTAACCTGTCTTATTGAGTAAGTTGTTGGTTGTACAAGTACCTGTCTTATTGAGTAAATAGTGGGCTGTACAAGTTCCTGTCTTATTGAGTCGTGGGTTGTACAAGCACCTGTCTTATTGAGTCGTGGGCTGTACAAGTACCTGTCTTATTGAGTGAGTCATGGGTTGTACAAATACCTGTCTTATTACGTCATGGGTTGTACAAGTACCTTTCTTATAAGGTCGTGCTTTGTATAAGAATCTGTCTTATTAAGTCGTGGGTTGTTCAAATAACTATCTTATTAAGTAGGATGTACAAGTACGCGTCTTATGAAGTCGTCGGCTGTACAAGTATATGTCTTATTATGTCGTGGGTTGAACAAGTACCTGTACTTATTGAGTAAATCATGGCTGGTGGAAGTACCCAAATGTCTTATTGAGTAAATCGTTGGTTGTAGAAGTACCTAAATGTCTTATTGAGTAAATCATGGCCTGTAGAAGTACCCAAATGTCTTATTGAGTAAATCGTTGGTTGTAGAAGTACCTAAATGTCTTATTGAGTAAATCATGGGCTGTAGAAGTACCTAAATGTCTTATTGAGTAAATCATGGGCTGTAGAAGTACCCAAATGTCTTATTGAGTAAATCGTGGGTTGTAGAAGTACCTAAATGTCTTATTGAGTAAATCGTCAGTTGTAGAAGTACCCAAATGTCTTATTGAGTAAATCATGGGCTGTAGAAGTACCTAAATGTCTTATTGAGTAAATCATGGGTTGTAGAAGTACCTATAAGTTTTATTGAATAAATTATGTGTTGTAAAAGTACCTAAATGTCTTATTGAGTAAATAGAGGGTTGTAAAAGTACCTAAATGTCTTATTGAGTGAATCGTTGGTTGTAGAAGAACCTTAATGTTTATTGAGTAACTCATTGGTAGTAGAAGTACCTTCCGGTACAAAAGGATGCGTTTACTCTTCGGGAGACGCTGTTTAGTGTTTTACGCTGTTTAGTGTTTTCATGTGGATTATGTGGTGTCATTTAGTATTCGTTTATTGGAAGTGTTCAAAAGAAGCCACGGAAGGCAGGTGGTGAGTGAAACTTTGAGGGCAGCCGACAGATATTTGTTGGTTTTGGTCTCAAGTTTTGCGACGGCAGGCAGAGGATCTCTTTCGAGAGACAATTGTTGCGGTCACATGACACTGCCATAGAGGAAAGCAACGGAAAACTACCTCTTTAAAAGTGCCTAGTACATTATGATTCGCCTAAAGACTGATTATTGCAAGACAAGGACAGAGACATTAAAATTCGCAACATGGAATGTTAGGACGTTAAACGACGACGACAAATTAGAGAACATAAGACAAGAACTGGAAAGAGAAACACATTAGTATTTTAGTTATGTGCGAAACGAGATGGACAGGAGCAGGCATCAAGATAGATGAAGATTTTAAGAGTATTTATTCTGGAGGTGAAGAACAACAAAGGGGAGTGACAATTATTTTGGACCGGAAAACATCAAAATCTATTCAAGGATATTGGACCGTGGCGGACAGAGTTCTACTAGTTAAATTAAGTGGCAGACCTTTTAGCATAAATGTTATTCAAGTATATGCCCTAACAGGAGAATCCAGTGAAGATGGTGTAGAGGAATTTTATAATGACATAGAGTCTGCCTTAAAGAAATGTAAAAATTCAGAAATAAACACCATATTAGGGGACTTCAATGCAAAAGTAGGAAATCAAGGTGATAGATACACAGTAGGAAACTATGGTTTAGGAGAAAGAAATGAAAGGGGATACAGACTCGTAGAGTGGGCAAAAGAACAGGAAATGATTGTAGGAAACACCTGGTTTAAGCAACACCCTAGAATATTATGGACATGGAGGAGTCCTGATAACAGGATTAGAAACCAGATTGACTACATTCTGATAAGCAGAAGATTTAGAAACGCGTTAACAATAGCAATAACAGTTCCCAGTGCAGATTGTTATAGTGGTCCATAGATTACTTACAGGAACATTGAGGATAAAGTTGAAGAAAGTCAAATATATAACAGGAAACACTAAATATGATTTGTGTACATTGAGTAATGACAAGGAAATACAAAACAAATTCAACATAGAAGTACAGAACAGATTTGATATATTGTCTGATCTAGAGATCCTATTCCAGGATGTGGGTGATAAAAGGTGAAATGTTGAAGAATTCAATCAGTTTGGCTGCAGAAACAACTATTCCAAAATTAAAGAAGGTGGGTCGTAAGAAATGGATGACTGAAGAAATTTACACCTAATGGAAACAAGAAGACTCAACAAAAATAATTCTGCCAAATATGAAGAAATTCACAGACAAGTCAGAATATTATGTAAGGAGGCAAAAGAAGCATGGCTTGAGGAAAAGTGCTTAGAAATTGAAAAGAGATTAGAACAAGAATCGGTATAGGCGAAAGTAGCCTTTAGCAAGATGAAAGTCATTCTGATTAATAAAAAGATGTCAATTGAAACGAGAAAAAGAATGTTGAGGGTATACATAGAGGCTGTTCTTTTGTATGGATGTGACACCTGGATAATGTGCAGTCAAGCTGAAAAACATTTGATGGCTGCAGAAATGTGGTTTCTGAGGAAAATGCAAAGAGTACCATGGACAGATAGAAAATCCAATGACCAAGTACTACAGGAGACAAATGAAAGTCGTAAATTGATTAGAGAAATTAGACGTAGACAGTCAAAATATTTTGGACATGTTATGAGAAGAAATGGATTGGAGAACTTAGTGACAACTGGCAAGATCGAATCGAACAGACCAAGAGGAAGACCGAGAGGAAAATACCTGGATGGCTTGGCCAAATGGCATGGACGAGACAGGAACACTGAGCTAATCCACGACTCTGGTGATCGAGTGAAATGGCGAGTCATGACCGCCCACCTTTCCGGCATGGCACATGATTGATAGAGAAGTACCTAAATGTCTCCTTGAGTAAATCATGGGTTCTAGAAGGACTTAAATGTCTCATTGAGTAAATCGTGGGTTGTAGAAGTACCTAAATGTCTCATTGAGTTAATCATGGGTTGTATAAGTACCTTAATGTCTCATTGAGTAAATCGTGGGTTGTAGAAGTACCTAAATGTCTCATTGAGTTAATCATGTGTTGTATAATTACCCAAATGTCTCATTGAGTAAATCATGTGTTGTATAATTACCAAATGTCTCATTGAGTAAATCATGTGTTGTATAATTACCTAAATGTCTCATTGAGTAAATCATGTGTTGTATAATTACCTAAATGTCTCATTGAGTAAATCATGTGTTGTATAATTACCTAAATGTCTCATTGAGTTAATCATGTGTTGTATAATTACCTAAATGTCTCATTGAGTAAATCGTGGGTTGTAGAATTACCTAAATGTCTCATTGAGTTAATCATGTGTTGTATAATGACTAAATGTCTCATTGAGTAAATCGTGGTTTGTAGAAGTACCTTAATATCTATTGTAATCTGTTGTATAATACCTAAATGTTATTATAATCGTGTGTTGTATAATTACCTAAATGTCTCATTCAGTAAATCGTGGGTTGTATAAGTACCTAAATGTCTCATTGAGTTAATCATGTGTTGTATAATTACCTAACTGTCTCATTGAGTAAATCATGTGTTGTATAATTACCTAAATGTCTCATTGAGTAACATCGTGTTGTAAATACCCAAATATCTCATTGAGTTAATCTGTGGTTGTATAATTACCTAAATGTCTCATTGAGTAATCATGTGTTGTAAATTACCTAATATCTCATTAGTAAATCGTGTTGTATAATTACCTAAATGTCTCATTGAGTTAATCATGTGTTGTATAATTACCTAAATGTCTCATTGAGTTAATCATGTGTTGTATAATTACCTAAATGTCTCATTGTAAATCATGGGTTACAGAAGTACTCTACTGGCCTCTGTCACACCCCCCCCCCTCCCCCCAACGCCATCTCCACGAAAATACCTGGGAGTAAAAGCAACGGGCTTGGTGCAATGAGCGATGCTGTCGCAGGCGCTGTCTGCTGTGCGGAGACAGGCTGCGCTATAAGGGACACAACCCGGTGCAACGTATTTGATCCTCTACTCCTTTCATTTCTGTAATTTTGGATAACTAAAGTGAAATGAACTGTCTCTGTATGTCAACTGCCACATATAACTGTATTTTAATAGATAGTTACATAAACTGTCTCTATATGACCACTGCAACATATAATTGTACCTTAATAAATAGTTACATAACCCGTCCCTATATGCCCACTGCAAACATATATTTTTACTTTAGTAAATAGTTACATAATCTGTCTCTATATGACCACTGCAACATACAACTGTACTTTAATAAAGAGTTACATAAACCGTCTCTACATGACCACTACAACATATAATTGTACTAAATAAATAGTTACATACACTGTCTCTATATGAACACTTCAAAATAGATTTGTACTTGAATAAATAGACATAAACCGTCTCTATATGTCCACTTCAATATAGATTTTGTACTTGAATAAATAACATAAACCGCCTCTATGTGTCCACTTTAACATAGATTTGTACTTGAATAAATAACATAAACCGCCTCTATGTGTCCACTTTAACATAGATTTGTACTTGAATAAATAGACACAAGTAATCTACTTCAATATATCACATTCAGATGTTGTGTTAAGAACACATCAAGATTTAAAGGAAACGAAACATTAAATTCTTCACGGGACCACATCTGAGGTGGAAAGAAACAACTCGAACATGGGAACTAAAGAAACCTGACTAGTTCTGACACTGGGAACTAATGCAACACTACTAGTTCTGACATTGGGTAGGTCGAGCAAGCGATGACACACGCCAGTAGCTCCCCGCCACCCAGTACACCCGGTAACAATATGTCGCTGACTGACGATCGGTACGATCGGTACCACCGCTGTCACGATCTACTCCCGCCGCGGCGGCTGCTGACTCTCTACCCTCTATCATTAGTGCCTGCACGTCGCCTCAGTCAGCTGTGAGTGCCCGCGTCATTCCGTGGATAGTTATAACACCGGAGTTTTGTGGTCATTGGCCAAGGACACGTGCTCAACCCAGGTCAGTTCGTGTTTGTTGTCACGTTTCTGGAGTCCTTGTTGACTGGAAATGTTCCGTTTCATGTTTCAGTTTGTGCACATGGTTGTGAATTTGTACACCTGGTTGTGAATTTGTACTCCTGGTTGTGGATTTGTACTCCTGGTTGTAGATTTTTATACGTGGTTGTGGATCAGTACAACTGGTTGTGGATTTGTACACCTGGTTGTGGAATTGTTTATGTGTTTGTGGATTTCACACGTAGTGGATTTGTACACCTGGTGGCGGATTTGTACATGTGGTTGTGGATTTGTACACGAGTTACATACGTGAGGATCTGTTCACGTGGTTGTAGATTTTCAAATTTAAAACGAAGTCTTTCTGTTTGCACAAAACTGGCTAGAATCGCTTAATTACTAATGCCTCGATAATTTGAACTTACCGTGGGAATAACAAACGCTCCATATTAGAACAATACCTGTGACATGTGTTTTAATTTGATCAGCTAAAGTATTATTCATCTATTCACTTCATATGGTATATAACATATATATATAAATCGTGTAACATATTGTTCGTGGCTTCTCTATTTAAATTCACTGACAGAATACATCGCTTTGACGGATGCTTGTCATGTCTTGAGTTGTTATAATCTGAGTTGAGTTGAGTTAAGTTAAGAACCGACATCACTGCACTCAGGACATTCCCATACGTGCTCCGTCCCCTCGTTCAAAAGCCAGCGAAGAGTAAATCTTTAATGTTTTAATCTTTTCCCGTCCACGCCGCGTTACCTTCCCGGCGACTATTCAGAAGTCTGAAAAGTCTCCCGTGCCCATGTGGTGAAGCTGGGTCGACCTTCGGAGCCCAACTGGTGAGCAACAAACACTGGCAATACTCGCTGTTGAACAGACACCACTTATCTGGGGTAGCAACGACACCGGCCACTCTGCCAGCACAGACCAAACAGTCGATATTTCAGGGTGACGTCAGTGTATGTGTGTTACTTCTCTTTCAAGCTTCTATTTCTTTGTCCTTTGTTGCGTCCTCGGGAGAATCGATTATATTTCCCATCAAGTTTACTTTGTTTTATCCTTGGAAACATCAACGATCCGGTGAATGTGTGAGCTTTTTGTGTAGGAGATTGCCCAATCAATGTGCAGCAATTCTCTCCAATGAAGCCCTGAAGCAATATCAGCATCGTGGTCGTCTTCCTCATCATTATTTTCATCATCATCATCATCATCATCATCATCATCATCATCATCATCATCATCATCATCATCATCATCATCGTCATCATCATCATCATCATCTTCGTCCTCGTCCTCGTCCCTTTCTTCTCCTCTTCCTAGTCTTCCTCTTGTTGTTGTCTTCTACCTTTTCTCCTTCTTCATCTCCTTATACATCCTTCTTCTCCTTCTTCATCTCCTTATACATATCCTTCTTCTCCTTCTTCACCGCCTTATACATATCCTTCTTGTCCATCTTCTTCATCTGCTGCTTCTTCTGTGAACGGCTGTGATGTTGTAATGGGTGTATTTCTATTTAAAGTCTTTAACTTGCAGTTGATATCGATGTGCATGTCCTGTTTGTGATAGACGAGCAGTGGACACATGACCGTGTGCGTTTGGATACCCTGTGTGGATTGTTGTAGTTAAGGATTACATGGATACCTTGTGTGGATTGTTGTAGTTAAGGAATACATTGATATATTATGTGGATTGGGGTCGTCAAGGATTACATGGATACATTGTGTGGATTTGTGTAGTCAAGTATTATATGGGTACATTGTGTGGATTAGTGTAATCAAGGATAATATTGATACATTGTGTGGAGTGATGTAGTCAAGGATTACATGGATACATTGTGTGCATTGGTATAGTCAATGATTACATGGATATATTGTGTGGATTGGGGTAGTCAAGGGTTATATGGGTACATTGTGTGGATTAGTGTAATCAAGGATAACGTGGATACATTGTGTGGATTGATGTAGTCAAGGATTACATGGATACATTGTGTGCATTGGTATAGTCAAGGATTACATGGATATATTGTGTGGATTGGTGTAGTCAAGGATTATATGGGTACATTGTGTGGATTAGTGTAACCAAGAATTACATGAATACATTGTATGGATTGATGTAGCTAAGGATTACATGGATATATTAATGTGTAGTTAAGTCCCAGGAAATGTCCCTGCTCCAGGTTTAGACTAGGTTGAACTGGGAAACAAGTGAATGGGCTGTGTGGATGCTGGATGCGTGACTTGTTGTGTGGATGCTGGATGTGTGACTTGTTGTGTGGATGCTGGATGTGTGACTTGTGTGGATGCTGGACGTGTGACTTGTTGTGTGGATGTTGGATGTGTGACTTGTTGTGTGGATGTGTGACTTGTTGTGTGGGTGCTGGATGTGTGACTTGTTGTGTGGATGCTGGATGCGTGACTTGTTTGTGGATGCTGGATGTGTGACTTGTTGTGTGGATGCGTGACTTGTTGTGTGGATGCTGAATGTGTGACTTGTTGTGTAGATGCTGAATGTGTGACTTGTTGTGTGGATGTTGGATGTGTGACTTGTTGTGTGGATGTTGGATATGTGACTTGTTGTGTGGATGCTGGGTGCATGACTTGTCGGGAGGATGCATGGACAGAAGGATATATCAATATATGGATGCGTGGACAGATGGACATATCAATATATGGATGCCTGCACAGGTGGATATATCAATATATGGATGCGTGGACAGATGCATATATCAATATATGGACGCGAGGACCGATTGATATATCAAAATATGGATTATGGACATGTACATAATTCCAATGTAACAGTGTCTATTAAAAACCCAAAAAAGGAAAAACAAAACTAAAACAAGAAACAAATGTATGTTAACACGCCCAGGAGCGAGCAGGCGGGCGGACAGACAGACAGACAGACAGACAGACAGACAGACAGACAGACAGACACGCAGGCACGCAGGCAGGCAGGCAGGCAGGCAGGCAGACCCTTGACAACCTCCCGCAGTCATGAGTACCGGCACACCCGCCACAGATGGATATGCACTTGATATACTGCTGGCGGTACCTGGGCTCTCCCAGCTGTCTGTCTGTCTGTCTGTCTGTCTGTCTGTCTGTCTGTCTGTCGGAGAGACTGCCCGTAATTTTCTAGGCTCGTGTGCTATTTGTATAAATAGGATTGTTTGTTTTCCACACGTCTATTTACTTCTAGGTTGCGTTCAGACTTGATTGAGTGGTAGTTTCTGTTGTCATTTGGGTTTTATTAAGTCTTGGATTTTGTTCTAGTTTAGGTTGTGTTGTATTTTAGATTTTCGTGTAACTTGTGCTGAAATTTGGGACTTGTAGTTTGGGTGATCTTCAGCTTTGAGATATATTGTAGTTTGGGCTGTGTTGTAGTTTGGGATGTGTTGTAGTTTGGGTTCTTGTATAATTTGGGTTGTGTTGTAATTTGGGTTGTGTTGTAGTTTGGGCTATGTTGTAATTTGTGTTGTGTTGTAGTTTTGGGTTCTTGTATAATCTGGGTTGTGTTGTAGTTTGGGTTCTGGTATAATTTGGGTTGTGCTGTAATTTGGGTTGTGTTGTAGTGTGGGATGTGTTGTAATTTGGGTTATGTTGTAGTTTGGGTTGTGTTGTAGCTTGGATTCCGTTATAATTTCGATTGTGTTGTAATTTGGGCTGTGTTTTGATAGTGTTGTAATGTGGGTTGTATTTTAGCTTGGTTGTGTTGTAGTTTGGGTTCTGGTGTAATCTGGGATGTGTTTTAGTTTGGGTTCTGGTTTAATCTGGGTTGTGTTGTAGTTTGGTTCTGGTATAATTTTGGTTGTGTTGTAGATTGAGTTCTTTTGTAGATTGAGGTCTGTTGTAGAATGAGTTCTGTTGTAGTTTGGGTTGTGTTGTAGTTTGGGGTGTGTTGTAGTTTGGGGTGTGTTGTAGTTTGGGTTGTGTTGTAGTTTGGGTTGTGTTGTAGTTTGGGTCGTGTTGTAGTTTGGGTTGTGTTGTAGTTTGTGTTGTGTTGTAGTTTGGGGTGTGTTGTAGTTTGGGTTGTGTTGTAGTTTGGGTTGTGTTGTAGCTTGGGTCGTGTTGTAGTTTGGGTCGTGTTGTAGTTTGGGTTGTGTTGTAGTTTGTGTTGTGTTGTAGTTTAAGTTCTGGTATAATTTGGTTTGTGCTGCAGTTTGGGTTCTGGTATAATTTGGGTTGTGTTTTATTTTGGGTTCTGGTACAGTTTTGGTTGTGTTGTAGCTTGGGTTGTATTGTAGTTTGATTTGTGTTGTAATTTGGATTGTGTTGTAATTTGGGTTCTGGTTTAATCTGGTTGTGTTGTAGTTTGGATTCTGATATAATTTGGGTTATCTTGATACTTGGGTTCTGGTGTAATTTGGGTTGTGTTGTTATTTGGGTTGTGCTGTAATTTGGGTTGTGTTGTAGTTTGGGTTCTGGTGTAATTTGGGTTGTGTTGTAGTTTGGGTTCTGGTGTAATTTGGGTTCTGTTGTAGATTGGGTTCTGGTGTAATTTGGGTTGTGTTGTATTTTGGGTTCTGGTGTAATTTGGGTTGTGTTGTAGTTTGGGTTCTGGTGTAATTTGGGTTCTGTTGTAGATTGGGTTCTGGTGTAATTTGGGTTGTGTTGTAGTTTGGGTTCTGGTGTAATCTGGGTTGTGTTTAGTCTCCAGCTGTACTATGGTGTGGGTTGCCTTCAGACTTGTGTTGTAATATAGTTCGGGCTGCTAGAACATAAGGACATTGATGTCCATAGTTAAACAGAGCCGAAAGACTTGGCTACCCCTCATCATCATTACCATCATTAGCATCATCATCATGTGCCATGCCGATCAGCGTGAACGGTCAAGGTTCGCCATCCTACACGATCACCAGGTCGTGGATTACATCTGTGTTCTTGTACCAGTTATACCATGGTACGAAATAATCCAGGCATTTATCTCTGCCTTCCCCTTGCTCTTTCCTCATGAAGTCTGCCAGTTGTCGCTAAGTTTTCAAGCGTATTTCTCCCCAAACGTGCCCCACGAATCTTGACCGTGTCTAAAGCCCCTAATACATTTATCGGTTTTCATTGTTCCGTGAAGAACTGTCCTTCTGGTTTTTCTGTCCGTCCATGGTATTCTCTGCATTTTGCTCAGAAACCACATTTCCACTGCCATTAGATGTTTCTCTGTCTATCTTATATTTGTCCATGCTTCACATGCATACAACAAAATTACTTTGATATTATGTTCTCACTGCAAGTGACAAGTTGTTATTGGTCAGTATGTTGTCCATCTGGCAAAAGGCTACTGTTGCCATGGTGATTCTTGATATAATCTCTACAAGGCATCTTCCGGTAGAATGTTGTGACTGTTGTGATTAACCCGTGCAGTTATGTCATTGTTTTAATCTCTGCAATGCATCTTCCGGTAGAATGCTGTTATGTCACTCATGGCAAATATTCGCGGCATGTTCAATTTCCTAAAAAATGACGAGTTAATTTAAATTTCATTTGTCGAAAAAGGTATGTTCTTATTTGTTTCGGCTCTGTGACTAAAGACTTGCGAACGCAGTTCGTGAGCCGGGTACCAGGAGTTCGAAGCTCAGCTGCGACCGATTTGTGCAGCAGATCGTGTAGCGTTGTGTTATAATGTGCTGGTATGGGAGCCGGTCGTTCAGAAAGCAATGGCAAACTACTGAACGTAACACTTGCCTAGTACATCAACAACAGCTGAAAAATGTTGATGTTGACTGCACCAATACGCAACAAATTAAAACAAAAATTTTTTTTTATTATTTTTTGTTTC
>JACEFZ010028100.1:155000-272500 GCA_014155875.1 Cepaea nemoralis
ATAGTTATTACAAATTATGATACAAACATTAGACTAGGAACTAGGGGGGAATCCATTGAAGAGTTCCGCATGGGAATCTCTCTCCCAGAGTCACGTTTTCTCTCCAGGCGGCGGGCAATGATTACAGCTTTTGAGATCTGGTATTGCTGAAGTATTATCTTTTGTCATTGTGGTGACTATCATCAGTTCAGTGTGTATATTTACGACTATCATCGTGAGTCATGAGAAGTGACAGATGCTGTTTCATTTTGTCGGTTTGTTTCTGGTTGCATTTGTCCATTTATTTTATCACATCTTTATATCTTTGTTCATTCTTTCACTTCTCTTCTAAATCAATTAAATTTATTGATGGTTAACTTGTGTGTCCTCTAGTCTATTGTTCTGTTGTATTTCATGTACTCTAGTCTATAATTCTGTTGTCTTGTGTGTCCTCTAGTCTCTATTTCTTTCTTCTACTGTTGACTTGCGCGTCCTCTAGTCTCTTATTTCTTTCTTCTACTGTTGTCTCGTGGGTCATCTAGTCTCTATTTCTTTCTTCTACTGTTGACCTACGCGTCCTCTAGTCTCTATTTCTTTCTTCTACTGTTGTCTTGTGTGTCCTCTAGTCTCTATTTCTTTCTTCTACTGTTGTCTCGTGGGTCCTCTAGTCTCTATTTTTTTCTTATACTGTTGACCTACGCGTACTCTAGTCTCTATTTCTTTCTTCTACTGTTGACTTGCGCGTCCTCTAGTCTCTATTTCTTTCTTCTACTGTTGTCTCGTTGGTCCTCTAGTCTCTATTTCTTTTTTCTACTGTTGACCTACGCGTCCTCTAGTCTCTGTTTCTTTCTTCTACTGTTGTCTTGCGCGTCCTCTAGTCTCTATTTCTTTCTTCTACTGTTGACCTACGCGTCCTCTAGTCTCTATTTCTTTCTTCTACTGTTGTTTTGCGCGTCCTCTAGTCTCTATGTCTTTCTTCTACTGTTGACTATGCGTCCTCTAGTCTCTATTTCTTTCTTCTACTGTTGACCTACGCGTCCTCTAGTCACTATTTCTTTCTTCTACTGTTGATTTTCGCGTCCTCTAGTCTCTATTTCTTTCTTCTACTGTTGACTTGCGCTTCCTCTAGTCTCTATTTCTTTCTTCTACTGTTGACTTGCGCGTCCTCTAGTCTCTATTTCTTTCTTCTACTGTTGACCTACGCGTCCTCTAGTCTCTATTTCTTTCTTCTACTGTTTTCTTGCGCGTCCTCTAGTCTCTATTTCTTTCTTCTACTGTTGACTTGTGCGTCCTCTAGTCTCTATTTCTTTCTTCTACTGTTGACCTACGCGTCTTCTAGTCTCTATTTCTTTCTTCTACTGTTGACTTGCGCGTGCTCTAGTCTCTATATCTGTCTTCTACTGTTGTCTTGTGGGTCCTCTAGTCTCTATTTCTTTCTTCTACTGTTGACTTGCGCGTCGTCTAGTCTCTATTTTTTTCTTCTACTGTTGACTTGCGCGTCCTCTAGTCTCTATTTCTTTCCTCTACTGTTGTCTTGTTGGTCCTCTAGTCTCTATTTCTTTCTTCTACTGTTGTCTTGCGCGTGCTCTAGTCTCTATTTCTTTCTTCTACTGTTGTCTTGTGGGTCCTCTAGTCTCTATTTCTTTCTTCTACTGTTGACTTGCACGTCCTCTAGTCTCTATTTCTTTCTTCTACTGTTGACCTACGCGTCCTCTAGTCTCTATTTCTTTCTTCTACTTCTCCATTGGCACCTTTCCGTCTTGACAGACGATAGTTTGGTACATTGTGCTTTAAAAACGCTTAATAACTACGATCCATGGCGGTGGCGAGTGTGGCTGGTAAGGCCAATTCTTGCTGCAAATGTTTGCCCACAGTAGGTGCATGTGAAAACATGGTCATTTCCACCATTTTGCACCATCTTACGTCTCTCACGCTCTGTGTGTGCTTTATCTGCAATAATTTTCTCCTTTGTCTTTATTCCGTTTCTGATAGTTGCCCTCCATGCAACACGTTCAGCGGCGACGTGCTCCCAATGTGCATTATCAATGCCTGTATCAATCATGTCCCGCTTACACACATCTTTGTATTGTAGTAGAGGCCGACCCTGAGATCTCCTACCCGTCTGTAATTCACCAAAAAAGATGTCCTTTGGTATTCTACCATCATCCATCCTCCTAACGTGTCCTATCCATCTAAGTCTACGAAGACTGAGCATGGAATACACCGTCACACAACCTGATCTTTCCAATACTTCAGTATTTGTGATTTTGTCTTGCCACTTAATACCAAGTATTCTTCGCAGACACCGCATATGAAAGCTGTTTAAACGTTTCTCTTGGCGTGAGTAAGTTGTCCAGGTTTCACTGCCATAAAGAAGAGTACTAAGGACACAGGCTTGGTAGACGAGGACTTTTGTTTTGGCAGTAAGCTTCCTGTTCTCCCAGACTCTTTTTGCTAACATGTTCATTGTTGTTGCTGCCTTGCCAATCCTGATGTTGATTTCCTGATCGAGGGATAATTTGCTATTTACCTCTGATCCTAGATATGTAAAATGGTCTACTATCTCCAGTTCGGCGTCGTCAATAAAGATTGATGGTACACCATGTGCACCTTGTGACATAATCTGTGTCTTCTTTTTGTTAATTGTTAAACCGAATTCAGAACAAGCATTGGAGAATGCAGATAGTAGATGTTGTAATTCTTCCTCAGAGTGGGTCGTAATCGCAGCATCATCCGCAAAAAGCAACTCTCTGATTAGTACCCTGCTAATTTTGGTCTTGGCCTTCAATCTCTGAGCATTATAGAGGCCACCATCTGAGCGTGAGTGAATGTATATACCATCATCCTGATCACGAAAGGCATATTTCAGTAGAAGTGAAAAGTATATCCCAAAGAGGGTGGGGGCTAGCACACAGCCTTGCTTAACTCCACTCTTGATTTCAAACTCTTCTGAAGTTGAGCCATCAAACTTGATTATACCCTTCATGCCTGTGTGGAACGATTCCACAATGGACAGGAGAGTTGGTGGGCAGCCAATCTTCTTTAGTGCTTTGAACAGACCCTCACGACTGACCAAATCGAATGCCTTTGTGAGGTCGATGAAGGCAATAAACAGTGGCTGATTTTGTTCCCGGCATTTTTCTTGCATCTGTCGCAATGAGAATATCATATCAATGGTAGACCGGTTCTGACGGAAGCCACACTGTGATTCGGGGTAGACTTGATCTCCCAGGACTTGAAGTCTGTGCAGGAAAATTCTAGCAAATACTTTCCCAACAATACACAGAAGTGAGATACCCCTATAGTTGTTACAGTCGCTCCGATCTCCCTTGTTCTTGTACAGCGTTATGATGTTTGAATCTTTGAAATCCTGTGGGACTTGTCCTTCTCGCCAGCATAGCTCTATTAGCTGGTGGATCTGTAGAGCGAGTGTGTCTTGCCCACTTCTGATCACCTCTATTGGAATCCCATCCTTACCTGGAGCCTTGCCAGATGCAAGCTCATTTATAGCACACTTAACTTCTGTTATAGTGGGAAGTGTGTCCAGGTGGTCAAGAGTTGGCAGGGCCTCTATGGCGTTGAGGGCATCATCCACTAGCTTGGTCTCACTTGAGTAAAGCTCTAAATAGTGCTCGACCCATCTATCCATCTGCTGTTTCTTATCAGTGATGATTTCTCCAGTCAAGGTTTTCAGCGGTGCACTTCTTTCGATCATTGGACCACAGGCTTTCTTTATCCCTTCATACATGCTTCTGATGTTTCCCTTATCACTTGCGATTTGAATGGACTCACATAACTTGATCCAGTAGTCATTCGCACACTGCCTGGCAGCCTTTTGTGCATCCTTCCTTGCTTGCTTCAGCTCACTCAGAGTGTTACGCGTTGGTCTTTCCTTGTTTCTTAAGAGAGCTATCTTCTTTTTATCAATCAAGGGCTGCAGTATCTGGCTGTTTGCCGCAAACCAGTCCTGCCTCTTATGATCCACAGTGCCGTAAACCCCTACCGCTGTTTTATAAATAGTTTCCTTAAGTTTACTCCATTTATCATTTACTATACAATTTTCTTATGTATCATTGAAAGCGTCTTCAAGTTGCTGTTGAAATTCAAAGCACTTTCCAGGATCGTGAGTGTTAGTAATATTAATCCTGGGGCTAGACTTGTGTTTAGCTGTGTAGATTCTCTTTGGTCTCAGTCTAACCCTTGCAACAACCAAAGAATGATCTGTATCACAGTCAGCACTGTGGTAACTTCGAGTTAATGATGTATGGTTCAGATGTTGTCTCCGTGTGATAATGAAGTCCAGCTGATGCCAATGGCCGGATCTTGGATGTTTCCATGTGACCTTATGCATCTCTTTTGTTTTAAAAAAGAAGTTTGTAATACATAGGTCATTTCTAGTGCAATGTTCCAGCAGCCTTTGCCCATTATCATTCATGTGACCGATGTTGTATTTTCCAAGGCACACTGGCCATGAACTCGAGTCCTTGCCCACACGAGCATTGAAATCACCGAGCATATAAATGTAGTCGGATTTTGGAACTGCCTTGATCGCAGAGTCTAGCTGCTCATAGAACATATCCTTCACATCATCAGAGGAAGCGAGTGTCGGTGAATATGCAGTGAGAATGGTGGCAAATCCACAGGAGGTTGCCAAGCGCAGTGATAATAATCTTTCATTACCTCCAGCTGAGATATCAATCATTCCCAGTAGCGAGTTCTTCACTGCAAAGCCCACACCATGTTGCCTTTTTTCTGCCTGCCCTCTTCCCTTCCAAAAAAAGGTGTAATTGTTTTCCCTGAGTGACCCTTCCTCAGCGAGGCGAGTCTCCTGCAGGCCAGCAATATCAATGTTAAGACGATCGAGTTCAGCATCAATCACAGCCGTTTTTCTCACATCGTCAATATTTGTCAAGTCAGTGGAAAATCCTGGACACATGGTTCTCACGTTCCAGGTTGCAAGCCGTAGCTTGAGGTTTCTATTCTTTTTATTAGTTCCTGGTGCATTGGTTTTACAGCCTGCGATCCAGATTTTGTCCTAGCCCCAAGCACCCATTGAAGCAGGCAGGCTGTGGCGGATCAGCACCCAATTGGCTGGGGGCTGCCCAGCTTGAGGCGGGCGGTAGCTGATCAGTGACACCTGTAGGTGTCTCCCACCGTCAGAGGCAACGCGTGGCGCCCCATGTCTACGCCAACTGACAAGGACTTATAACCCGTAACAGTTGCCTCTCGCTTCGATTCCGAGACCGGTTAAGACCAGGGATGGAGTTATTGCCTCTCCATAGCACAAAGCCTGGGCTAAAATAAAGAAACCATGTGTTGCCCATGCAGCATAATCCCTCTCTCGGCCTGCCTAGTTCACTCCAGAGGAAAGTTGACACCTATAATCTGGAACAAGACAAGCTGCAGAAGCTGCCGGATCAGCAAAGCAATGCTCTAACTGTCCGCCTGTCGGAGCTTCGATCCTAGACCAGCTGCCAACCAAGGCTTAGGGCCTGGTCTGCCCTGCCATGACTTATGTTGTCTTTGGGTTGCATTTCCTCGCACCAGGATAAGGCTAGTACCCTCCCAATTGCGCTCTTCCGCCCGAAGCCGTTGGCACAATGTGGGGTGTCGGGTTTGGTGAGCGCCGCCCAACCTTCGGCGCTGACAGAAAGCAGGTAGTACCGTCTACTGTCATACGGTAGCTCAGTCATATCTGACTAAGACCTGACTTACGTCTACCTCTACGACTTACCTCTTCTACTTCAAAACACGGCTATGTGGTGAAGGCGTTACTGACGCAATGTGTAGTCCCGCATACTGCGTTTGAAACACAGCTGCGAAAGATTTGCAGCAGACGGTTTTGCGTTGGTTTTCATAAAGTGGTATGAGTGTCGGTCGTTCAGAAAGCAATGGCAAACTATAGAACGTAAACGTGCCAAGAAGTGAGTCATGAGGAGTGACAGATGCTGTTTCATTTTGTTGGTTTGTTTCTGGTTGCATTTGTCCATTTATTTTATCACATCTTTATATTTTTGTTCATTCTTTCACTTCTCTTCTAAATCAATTAAATTTATTGATGGTTAACTTGTGTGTCCTCTAGTCTATTGTTCTGTTGTATTTCATGTACTCTAGTCTATAATTCTGTTGTCTTGTGTGTCCTCTAGTCTCTATTTCTTTCTTCTACTGTTGACTTGCGCGTCCTCTAGTCTCTATTTCTTTCTTCTACTGTTGTCTCGTGGGTCCTCTAGTCTCTATTTCTTTCTTCTACTGTTGACCTACGCGTCCTCTAGTCTCTATTTCTTTCTTCTACTGTTGTCTTGTGTGTCCTCTAGTCTCTATTTCTTTCTTCTACTGTTGTCTCGTGGGTCCTCTAGTCTCTATTTCTTTCTTATACTGTTGACCTACGCGTCCTCTAGTCTCTATTTCTTTCTTCTACTGTTGACCTACGCGTCCTCTAGTCTCTATTTCTTTCTTCTACTGTTGACCTACGCGTCCTCTAGTCTCTATTTCTTTCTTCTACTGTTGACTTGCGCGTCCTCTAGTCTCTATTTCTTTCTTCTACTGTTGTCTCGTTGGTCCTCTAGTCTCTATTTCTTTTTTCTACTGTTGACCTACGCGTCCTCTAGTCTCTGTTTCTTTCTTCTACTGTTGTCTTGCGCGTCCTCTAGTCTCTATTTCTTTCTTCTACTGTTGACCTACGCGTCCTCTAGTCTCTATTTCTTTCTTCTACTGTTGTCTTGCGCGTCCTCTAGTCTCTATGTCTTTCTTCTAGTGTTGACCTACGCGTCCTCTAGTCACTATTTCTTTCTTCTACTGTTGATTTTCGCGTCCTCTAGTCTCTATTTCTTTCTTCTACTGTTACCTACGCGTCCTCTAGTCTCTATTTTCTTTCTTCTACTGTTGACTTGCGCTTCTCTAGTCTCTATTTCTTTCTTCTACTGTTGACTTGCGCGTCCCTCTAGTCTCTATTCTTTCTTCTACTGTGACCCTACGCGTCCTCTAGTCTCTATTTCTTTCTTCTACTGTTTTCTTGCGCGTTCCTCTAGTCTCTATTTCTTTCTTCTACTGTGACTTGTGCGTCCTCTAGTCTCTATTTCTTTCTTCTACTGTTGACTACGCGTCTTCTAGTCTCTATTTCTTTCTTCTACTGTTGACTTGCGCGTCTCTAGTCTCTATATCTGTCTTCTACTGTGTGCTTGTGTGGGTCTTAGTCTCTATTTCTTTCTTTTACTGTTGGACTTGCGCGTCGTCTAGTCTCTATTTTTTTCTTCTACTGTTTACTTGCGCGTCCTCTAGTCTCTATTCTTTCCTCTACTGTTTTTTTGTTGGTCTCCTAGTCTCTATTTCTTTCTTCTACTGTTGACTGCGCGTGCTCAGTCTCTATTTCTTTCTTCTACTGTGTCTTGTGGGTCCTCTGTCTCTATTTCTTTCTTCTACTGTTGACTTGCCGTCCTCTAGTCTCTATTTCTTTCTTCTACTGTTGACCTACGCGTCCTCTAGTCTCTATTTCTTTCTTCTACTTCAAAACACGGCTATGTGGTGAAGGCGTTACGGACGCAATGTTAGATCCCGTACTGCGTTTGAAACACAGCTGCGAAAGATTTTGCAGCTAACGGTTTTGCGTTGGTTTTCATAAAGTGGTATGAGTGTCGGTCGTTCAGAAAGCAATGGCAAACTATAGAACGTAAACGTGCCAAGAAATCACAATCGGCCAAAGAATGCTGGGGTTGATTACGAGTCCTGTGAAGGATATGCCAATAACTGTAACTTCTAAAAACATTTCACCCCGTAACGATTCCGATCACACCGAGGACTACTGGTCCGGTGACCACAGCGTCTCCTGGGTGAGGTCAAGGTCAGACAATCAAAGCGTGGCAGACACGTAAACTTGACCGGCTCGCCCAGGCTACATCTAACATGTTCGCGAGTTCTTCCACCGGTGGGTGCATCACGTGGGTGCTGACTACCTACCATCATCGTGGGAGGGGGAGGGGAGTTGCATCCAGTCTCCCGCAGTCGACCATGTGTAGCGTATAGGTGTAGTACTGAACGGGCTGTAGCAGTTTTCACCAGGGTCAGTCCTTCCTTCGTTAGACAGACTAGTGTCTGTCCGGCATGCCTCATGCGGCCATCACTGTAGGTCTTGGTCAGTATAAACCCGTCTGTGTGTCTGTCTGTCTGCCTATCTCTCTTCCGTCTGTCCGACGCATATCTGTCTGTTGTCTATCATGTATATGTCTGTCTACCATGGGTCTGTCTGTCTGTATGTCTGCCTACTATAAGTCTGTCTGTCTGCCCCATCCCCCGCATCTCTCCTCTCCCTCTCTCACTCGCATCAAGTGACCAATCTGCGACAGTTAAGTAATTGTGGCAACCAGTCAGAGATCACGACATCATTACACGAGATGTCAGGATCACGACTTCCACATTGATCGTAGCTGTGACAGATGTCGTGACGGCGACTCTCAAGTGTCAGCCTCCGCCAGCACATCTCAGGTGACAGGTATTTCCAGCGACTATCAAGTGTCAGGCAGCGGTTCTCAATTGTCATTCAGTGATTCTCAAGGGTCAAGCAGCGACTCTCAAGTGTCAGGCAGCAGTTCTCAATTGTCATTCAGTGACTCTCAAGTGTCAGACAGCGACTCTCAAGTGTCAGACAACAACTCTCAAGTGTCGGACAGCGACTCTCAAGTGTCAGACAGCAACTCTCAAGTGTTGGACAGCAACTCTCAAGTGTCAGGTAGCGACTCTCAAGTGTTGGACAGCGACTCTCAAGTGTCGGACAGTGACTCTCAAGTGTCGGACAGCAACTCTCAAGTGTCGGACAGCGACTCTCAAGTGTTGGACAGCAACTCTCAAGTGTTGGACAGCAACTCTCATGTGTTGGACAGCGACTCTCAAGTGTCGGACAGTGACTCTCAAGTGTCGGACAGTGACTCTCAAGTGTCGGACAGTGACTCTCAAGTGTCAGACAGCGACTCTCAAGTGTCAGGCATTACTATTCGGACATGGGTTTCATGTCAGCTCTCGTCATTTGCTAAGGAAGGAAAATACAAGATATTTATGCACTCTAACATATAAACTTTCTCCGTAATCTCGTATACTCGCATAAGTAACGTGACGTTGCGCGAGAATTGGTAGCGGTTCTCTCCGCGCCAGTAACTTATGGGGTATGTGAGCCGGTCGCTCAGAAAACAATGGGAAACTACTGAGCGTAATCTTGCCAAGAAATCAACAATCAGCTGAAAGATGCTGATGTTGGCAGCGATGTCCTGTAAAATGATATGCGAAAAAAAAAAAACATATAAACTGATGATCCTTGCGCTTCACATAGCCACAGCAGCCTACTCTATAGGACTGGTTTATTGTATGTCCTTGATGCAGACTCGGTTGACCGAACTCGGAGATGGCCAAACTATGAGATAACCAAACTTTGAGATGACCAAACTCTGAGATGACCAAACTCTGAAACGTCCGAACTCTGAGATGACTACACTTTGAGATGACCACACTCTGAAATGACCAAACTCTGAAATGACCAAACTCTGAGATGACCAAACTCTGAAATGACCAAACTCTAAAATGACGAATCTCTGAGATAACCAAACTCTGAGATGACCAAACTCTGAAACGTCCGAACTCTGAGATGACTATACTTTGAGATGACCACACTCTGAAATGACCAAACTCTGGGATGACCACAGTCAGCTACGCCTTGCCCTTCGTCTCATTTAGGCAACCATCAACATCAAAAAAGGTTGGCGGGGGGGGGGGGGTGTTAAAAGGCAAGAGGGTCAACTTCAATGCACCGAGTGTGATCCCACATGGCTCGTCACCTGGGGGATGTGTGGGTGGCTGCGGGGTGTGAGAGTGGATGGGTGATGTGTCTCACAACATTGCAATATGCACTGTTTATGTTTACAACTTTCATTTGACAATGTTTTTTTCCCATGTGAATGTACCATGCGTAAGATGCATTGTTTATGCTTACAATATCCATTTGACAATGTTTTTATTTTCCCTATGTAAATGTAACATGCACATTTGATGAATGAAAGATGAGTGATCGAAAGGACTGAATGTAATACGGGTCTGCGTGCCCAATTTGTTACCTTTTTAAAATAAAGTTTGTTCGTTGTTCGTTCATTCGTCCCCCAGGGCCCTCTGCCGAACGCGTCGCAGAAAGCACGACTGGCTCCAGCGACGACCCCCAGGAGTCTCCTGCACTCGTCAATCGAATGCCATAATCCGGAATTGAACTCACAACCTTCTGACTGCCAGGCAGATACGTTAACCCACTCAACCACGACGACTACGGCCGGCACTTTGACCCCCCTATCCTAGTGCCCAGGTGCTTCTCGTGGCTGTAATCAGATCCGTCTCCCTGCACGGGAATGTGCAATGGATATTAATGGGGCTTTTCGGGCTGTTGAACTCACGGCGCTTCCGCTCCGAAACACCGTCGACCCAGTTAGATTGGGAATACGTGAATCATTGTTGTCTATCGATGGGTTTACTCTCTCTCTCTCTCTCTCTCTCTCTCTCTCTCTCTCTCTCTCTCTCTCTCTCTCTCTCTCTCTCTCTCTCTCTCCCTCTCTCTCAGCTCTCCCCCGGCAGCCGAGTGGAGGGAAACACGTCGTCTGGGAGAGGGTGGGGGGGGGGGGGTGGAGGCACGAATCGTCTGGGAGGGCTGCTGAGGGCAGCAGAAACCAGGGGGACTGGTAATGGGATGTATGAAATGAAGGTTGAGTGTAGTAAATATTAATAGACCATTGACGCTCGCCGGCGGGGATGACAGCTGAGTGAATGCATGCGTGAAAGACAGAGTGCGCGATGGGGTGACTCACTGCCCGGTTCTCACAGACTCGGGCAGGAGGGCTTTGGCTGAATGCTGCAGATGATAGTACCAGGAGTAAAGGAGATAACATGACGAGGAGTGACTAGGCAGACAGACGGACGGGCGGACACCAGCATATAAAGGATTTATGGGGGGGGGGGGTAATATTATGACAAAACAGAAAGGAATATTATGACAACACAGAAAGGAATATTGTTACAAAACAGAAAGGAGTATTGTAACAACACGGAAAGCAATATTGTGATAAACCAGAAAGGAATATTATGATCCATAAAAGGAAAGGAATAATATTACTTCTACTATATTAATTCCTGTGTCAAGAAAGAAAGAAAGAAATATTGTGTCAAGAAAGAAAGAAATATTGTGTCAAGAAAGAAAGATATATTGTATCAAGAATGAAAGAAAGAAAGAAATATTGTGTCAATAAAGAAAGGTATATTGTGTCAAGAAAGAAAGAAAGAAATATTGTGTCAATAAAGAAAGAAAGAAATATTATGTCAATAAAGAAAGAAATATTGTGCCCAGAAAGAAAGAAAGAAAAAGAAAGAAAGAAAGAAAGAAAGACAGCAGACAGACAGAGACAGACAGACAGACAGAGCAGGACAGGACAGACAGGCAGGCAGGCAGGCAGGCAGGAGGCAGGCAGGCAGGCAGGCAGGCAGGACAGACAGACAGCAGACAGAAGACAGACAGAGAAAGAAAGAAAGAAAAGAAGAAAGAAAGAAAGAAAGAAGAAAGAAAGAAAGATAAGAAGAAGAAAAGAAAAGAAAGAAAGAAAAGAAAAAGAAAGAAAAGAAGAAAGAAGAAAGAAAGGAAAGAAAAGACGAAGAAGAAAGAAAGATAAGACAAGGAAGAAAGAAAGAAAGAAAGAAAGAAAGAAAGAAAAGAAAGAAAGACAGAAAGAAGAAAGACAAAGAAGAAGAAGAAAGAAAGAAAGAAAGACAGAAAGAACAGAAGACAAGACAAGACAGAAAGAAAGAAAAGAAGAAGGACAAAGAGAAAGAAGAAGAAAGAAAGAAAGAAAGAAAGAAAGAAAGAAAGAAGAAAAGAAAGACAGAACAGACAGACAGACAGGAAAGACAGACAGACAAGACAGACAGACAGACAGACAGACAGACAGACAGACAGACAGACAGACAGACAGACAGACAGAAAGACAGACAGACAGACAGACAGACAGACAGACAGACAGACAGACAGAAAGACAGACAGACAGAAAGACAGAAAGACAGACAGACCAGACAGACAGACAGACAGACAGACAGACAGACAGAAAGACAGACAGACAGACAGGACAGAAGACAGACAGACAGACAGACAGAGACAGACAGACAGACAGACAGACAGACAGACAGAAAGACAGACAGACAGACAGACAGACAGACAGACAGACAGACAGACAGACAGAAAGACAGCAGACAAGACAGAACAGACAGACAGACAGACAGACAGACAGACCCCCAGCAGACAGCAGACCAGAAGAGAGAGAAAGACAGAGAAGAAGACAGAAAGACAGCAAAGACAGACAGAAAGAAGAAAGAGACAGCAGAAAGACAAGAGAGAGAAGAGACGAGAGAGACAGCAGAAAAGCGACAGGAGAGAGAAGGCCCAGACAGAAAAGAAGACAGAGAAGAAGAACAGAAGGAGACAGAAAGACCCCCAGACAGACGCAGACCCAGAACCAGAAGAAAGAGAGAAGAAGAAGACAGAAAGAGAGACAGAGACAGAAAAACAGAAAGACAGACAGAAAGAGAAGAAAGACAGCAGACAGAAGAAAGACAGAAAGACAGAAAGACAGAAAGACAGAAAGACAGAAAGACAGAAAGACAGAAAGACAGAAAGACAGAAAGACAGAAAGACAGAAAGACAGAAAGACAGAAAGACAGAAAGACAGAAAGACAGAAAGACAGAAAGACAGAAGACAGAAAAGACAGAAAGCAGAAAGACAGAAAGACAGAAAGACAGAAAGACAGAAAGACAGACAGACAGACAGACAGACAGACAGACAGACAGACAGACAGACAGACAGACAGACAGACAGACAGACAGACAGACAGACAGACAGAAAGAAAGAAAGACAGAAAGAAAGAAGACAGACAGACAGACAGAAAGACAGACAGAAAAGACAGAAGAAAGAAAGAAGAAAGAAAGAAAGAAAGAAAGAAAAGAAAGAAAGAAAGAAAGAAAGAAAGAAAGAAAGAAAAGAAAGAACGAACGAAAGAACGAAAGAAAGAAATTTTGTGTCAAGAAAGAAAGAAAATAATATTGTGACAAGACAAAGATAAATATATAGAAACGACCCGGACAAACTATTGAGTTGATAGGAATAAAGGTGATAGCAAATCGGAACTAACACATTGTTTTCTAGAAGAAAGAAATATATTGATATCACTGAATGCAATGTGGTAAACAGAAAGAAAGAAATATTGTGACAAGAAAAATAAATAAATGTACTGAGATGATAGAAAGAAGAGTGACTGAAGGAAGGAAGGAAGGAAGGAAGGAAGGAAGGAAGGAAGGAAGGAATGGAGGGAGGGAGGGAGAAGGAAGGAATGAAGGAATGAAGGAAGGAAGGAAGGAAGGAAGGAAGGAAGGAAGGAAGGAAGGAAGGAAGGAAGGAAGGAAGGAAGGAAGGAAGGAAGGAAGGAAGGAAGGAAGAAAGGGAGGGAGGAAGGAAGGAAGGGAAGGAAGGAAGGAAGGGAATTGAGGGGTTGGAGGGAATGAAGATAATGGAGGCAGGCAGACAGTCAGGCAAGCAGGCAGGCAGGGAGGGAAGGGAGGGAGAGAAAGAGGGAAGCAAGCTAGCAAGCAAGCAAGCATAAACATTGGTACTTAAAAGAAAGACATATAATGAAACGGCTGAAAGCAACATGATGAGTGTAAAGAAAAACATATTACGACGCGACTGAAAGCAATGTGGTGAACTGGAAGAAAGAGAGAAGCACTCTAACAAGAAAATTAAATGTAGTGAAACAGCAGAAAGAGATATTGTGAGTAGGACGGGGGTGAGGGGGCGGGGGAGTGAACAAAAGAACATACATTGTTACCTACAAGACAGAAACATAATGACACGACTGAGAGCAATGTAGAGAAAGGAAACGCATTGTTAACTAAGTGTACAAGATACAGTCTACCCCAGGTTTGTAAACTATTTTTATCGGGTGGCTTTGTTCTTGCCGTCACGCATGAAAGAACAACTCCGATTGTCATCTGGCAGGTAATTACCCGCAGGCAATCTCCTTCGATTTCTCTCCTCCCGTTTCAGTCGAGCCTTCGACACGGCGTCTCGAGTGTTCGAACCCTTGCCCTGATCGATACAGTTTAGCTAATGCCACACTTTGAGCGGCTGCTGTAAAATCCTCATTTTTTGTACACTTAAATGTTGTGCTATGTTTAATTAGTGAAGTGTTGGCGTTTTAACGTATTGGTAGACGTCACAGGGGGACGAAGTATTGCAGGGGGGACTGGCTAACAGTGCCGTATTGTTGAGTGTGTTACTGGAATGATGAGCGACTACACATTAGGATTGTTGCTGAAGGAGTCTTCTCATGTAAGACAGTAGTGCAGTAAAGTGTCAACAACAAAACTCCAAAGACGGTCGCAATTTTGATAATAAAATTATAAATGTGTTACAACGCTCTGCCACATAACAATATATATATCTTTTTACAAGTCTAAAATCATTTCCATCAATTTGTAGATCTTCAAGCATCCTTATCATGTCGACATGTCTCACTTTATTGAAAGTCTTTGTGTAGTCAATAAAGCAAAGGTGTAGATCTTTGTTTTCTTCTATAGAACGTTCAATTACTGTTCTCAGTATATACACAGGACTTCTTGTACCCTTGCCTTCTACAAACCCACATTGTTCTTCTCCTATTTAGGGTTGTATTTCCTTCCTAACTCTTTGCATGATAATTCTCAGCAAAATCTTCGTGATGTGACTCATACTAATTGTTCAATGTTTATTACATTCCAAGGCTCCTTTCTTCGGGATTGCAATAAATATAAATCAATCATGTGCCATGCCAGAAAGCGTGGGCGGTCATGACTAGCCATGTCAATCGATCACCAGAGTCGTGGATCAGCTCAGTGTTCCTGTCTCGACCATGCCATATGGTCAAGCCATCTAGGTATTTACTTCTCCGTCTTCCTCTTGGTCTGTTCCCTTCGATCTTGCCAGTTGTCACTAAGTTCTCCAATCCATTTCTTCTCATAACATGTCCAAAATATTTTGACTGTCTACGTCTAATTTCTCTAATTAATTTACGATTGTCATTTGTCTCTTGTAGTACTTGGTCATTGGTTTTTCTGTCTGTCCATGGTATTCTTTGCATTTTCCTCAGAAACCACATTTCTGCAGCCATCAGAAGTTTTGTCAGCTTGACTGCTCACTGTCCAAGTTTCACATCCATACAAAAGAGCAGGTTCTATATAGCACCTCAACACTCTTTTTCTCGTTTCAGTTGACATCTTTTTAATGGTCAGTATGTTTTTCATTTTCCTAAAGGCTACTTTCGCCATGGCTATTCTTGTTCTAATCTCTTCACATCTCCCATTAGATGTTTTGACTGTTCCAAGATGAGTGTACCGATTCACTTGTTGAAGAAAATTCCCATTTACTTATATATTACATTGTGGTATTTCGTTCTTCCTATTCACGACCATAATCTGCGTCTTTTTACAATTTAATTATAACCCCAGTTGTTCACTGTGTGCAACAACCGCATCTACTAATTGTACGAATGTCAATAAATATAGAATTACATAACTCAGGAGATATATCTCCTGTATCGTATATTGCGTTCAACAGAATGGTGACTTGGTCTATTCCATATTCTTCTAAGGCATTGATCATTTCTATTGTGATGTTATCTGTACCCGGGGTCTTGCCCGTTTTCTTATGGTTAATAGCATTCTTAACTTCCACCTTCATTATTATTCCGACGATCATATTGTTATTCTCTAGTATCATCATAAAGGTCTTTCACATAATCTGACCACGCATGTAAAATATGATCTTTTTCTATTATGATTTTTCCATCTTTGGTTTTTAGGCAATCCATGATGTGTGTGTTCTTTTGTTAGTGATGTCATACTCTTTTGTGCATTAATTTGGTATTCCGTGCGTTGTGTTGGTTTTCAATTTCCTTGCAATTTTCCTCAGGCCATGTTTCTTTTGCCTCTTTGCGTAGCTTCCTAATTTTCCTATGAATCTCTTCATATTTTTCCTTGTTATTTTTGTTATTTCTTCTAATTTCCATGAATTGTAAGATGTCTTTCGTCATCCATATCTTGTGCCCTATTATCTTTATTTTTGGGATGGTTGTTTCTGCAGCTTGGTTGACTAATTTCTTTAATATTTCCCAGTGGTCGTTGACATCTTGAAATAATATTTCCATATCAGACAATGCATCAAATCTGTTGAATTTATCTGTTATTTCCTCACTCTTCAATGCCCGTAGATCAAATGTTGTACTTCTTGGTGTATATTTGACTTTCTTTAATTGTATATGTATATCGCTTAAGATGAATATATGGTCGTTGTAGCAATCTGCGCTTGGTATAGTTTTTGCGACGTTTAAGGTCA
Source organism: Cepaea nemoralis (assembly GCA_014155875.1). Classification (NCBI taxonomy): domain Eukaryota; kingdom Metazoa; phylum Mollusca; class Gastropoda; order Stylommatophora; family Helicidae; genus Cepaea; species Cepaea nemoralis. Next base: position 171,410 of record JACEFZ010028100.1, read on the forward strand.
TTTCCGAAATCTTCTATTGATGAGAATGTAATCAATCTGATTTTGATCTTATGATCAGGACTCCTCCATGTCCATAATCTCCTTAGGTGCTGTTGAAACCAGGTATTTCCAATAATCAAACCATGCTCTTTTGCTCACTGTACAAGTCTGCAACCTCTTTCATTCTATTCCACTAGTCCATACTTGCCTACTATGCATCCGCCCTGTTGATTTCAAACTTTGGCATTCCAGTCACGCATTATATTTACTTCAGAATTCTTATATTTCTTGAAGGAATTCTCTAAATCATTATAAAATTCATCAATGCTGTCATCACTACTAACTGCTGTTGGTGCATAAACTTGTATGACGTTGACATCAAAAGGTCTTCCACTCAACTTCACAGTAACACTCTGTCTGATACAGTCCAATATCCTTTGATCGATTTTGATCTCTCTGTATCCATTATAATTGCTACTCCTTGCTGTTGCTTCTCTCCATCAGAATAGATTATTTTATATTCCTCAGATGTTATAATGCCCATTCCTGTCCATCTGGTCTAACATATACCTAACAGGTTAATATTTAGTCTTCTCATTTCATTCTTAATGTTATCAAATTTTCCATCCCCACTCATAATTCTTACATTCCAAGTTCCTACTTTCAATGTTGATATTCTTTTGCACTCAGTCGCCTGCTAACGGTCTGGAGTCATCTGGTGCACATGACTACCTCTACCGGGCGAAGCTGCTCCTATGGAGCACCCATTTACGCCGTTTCTCTGATTATCGACTGTTTCTTTTCCTCTTTGCGTAGTTTTCCAATTTTCTATGAATCTTTCATTTTTTCCCTTTTTAAATTTTGTTATTTTTCTTTTTCCCCTTAGTTGTAAGATGTCTTTCGTCACCCATATCTTGTCCCCCTTTTATCTTTTTTTTTGGGGGTTTTGGTTTTGTTTCGCAGTTTGGGTTTGAAAATTTTCTTTAATTTTTCCCCCGGGGTCTTTGGGAACTTGAAAAAATATTTATGTGAAGCACGAAAAATAAAGAGTGAGAGAGAGAAAAGGGGGAGGAGGGGAGAAAAAGGAATTGAAAGCAAGATTGTCCGTTTTCCCCGGTTGTAGAGATAACCACTGATTTGTGATTACCCTTGGTTTTATCTCCCAAACCCCTCACAATTTATACAGGTACGCAGGTCACGAAACAACACTATCCTAACCGACACGACAATACAGGAAAATAAGAAAAAAAGTAACACAAATCAAGTTTTTGCTCTAAAAAGAAATTACAAAAGTATAAAAAAGTATCGTGGAAAACAATAAAAATTTAAAATATGGGAAAAATGCTGTCAAATAACTAACTACTTGAAAATTTACCATTGCCCCAACATAAAATCTAAGGAATGCCCCATAAGCCACCAACTAGTCACATATCAACCCGGTGAATTAATAAGGAAGTACGCAAATCTGACAAGAAAGTACATGAATCTAAAAAGGATGCACCCACCCCGGACTACCACCGTCAAATGACCGCCCACTAGTTACCCGGGAATCGATCAACCCAAACAACCTGAAAATTGAAAAAAAAGGACACCTTGACTATGTGAACAGCATCATCGGGTGTCAACAACCTACGCTCACCTTCTCCCCCCAGAAAGTGTATTGACATCGGGTAAGAGTATTCCATCCTGCCCGGGCGGTCGTACACCATAAAACCAGTGTACCCCGATGCCAAACATCAACCATAAACCCCCAAACACTTCACCATGTGAATAATCATGTGACATTAATACAATACCCACGCCGACATGATAGTTTCCCCACAGCGGACAGACACATATAACCCCGGCAGTGGGACAACCCTAAACAACAACCCCTGATCCGTTGCCCACACTGGCCGGGTTTCCCCGCGCCAGACAAATAACACAACAGCTGATAACTGGTCGTCACATCTCAAAAAACTACATCAGGTAAACCCAACAACAACACTTTTGTCCCCGAGGCTGGACAACACAATACGCCAGTGACATGTACCAGGGCCATGTCTCCTTATCATTGGCACCATCATCGTCTTCACAGCATGTATCTTTTCATTCTCAAAAACCCTAAATTCCCCCTGTCATTAATAAAAAACAATCAACACCCCTAAACATAGCAATTGATCAAAAATGACTTCAGCCCCCCTCATGCGCGTCTGTATGTATCTATTCACCGCTCCTATTTCCCTATTCGCCTTATAGTATTAAAGCCATTTAAGCCTTTTCCCCCCGATTCTCCATGAAGGTCCGAACCCGCTATTTTTAGGTTGTACTGCTAACCAGTTGTATGCTCTATTTTCTCCGCCGCAGCCTGCCCCCCGATTCAACTCTGCAGGCCGGCAACAATACAAGCAATTCTTTCATCTGCAGGTTTTGCTCCAAGCGCGGTCCATTCATCCGCTGTATTCACCTGGCCTCATTGAAGGGCTTGACCCAGTGGTCGGGGTTGTACCTGTCGTGTTTAAAATTTCTATAGAAATAAATGGGTACCTCTGAGGCCGCTATACCGTTTGAAAACTAATCAATCCTATCTGGTTTCGGCGCTCATATCTCTACTTCGTAATTAGGCCACTGCGAGTTTTTTTGTTGAATATTTAGTTACGTTTCTTTACCCCCTTAAGAACGTCGCAGTTAATCCCGTTATCTGTCATTTGTAGTTTGCCAACGCTCCTAAACCTAAGTACCATTACCCACGCCCGACTACGAAATAGATTTCAAATTTAAAAATTAACCAACTTACGTAGGAGCCCCTGCCCCGTGGATAATTGCTCGCCTGCTACGGGTGCTTTGTCTGATCCCCGCCCCCCCCCGTGTCAGAATGATTTCCCCACTTTCCAATAAAGTCAGGCTCCTTCCAACTTTGTTCGACGCAGTCCTTGGATTTAAACCCATCAGACGTGGTCCTTTAAGGGCCCCCTTAGTCTTGTATGACTTTCCTTAATGATTGCAATTGAAAAAAGCAATCAATAGTTTCTTTAGGGCGGTTTTTTTTCCAACACTTAAGTCCGTGCTTTCTCTGGTCCTCGGATTTATCTGCCCGACCAGAGTTGCCACAGTCTTATGGTCTCACAGCCTTTCGAGTATCTGCACTCGGCGTCTAGAACTGGCTTATCTCCTCAAATGCTTCTCTGTCCCGTGTATATATATACCGCCCTTTAATTTTGGGGGTCTTTCTGGCATTAAAGTGACATAGCTCCTCCTTGCCGCGAAGGGTTTCCCAATCAGATCCCTTTTTGCTGTACCACATAATTAATTCTACTTAATCCGCTTTATTTTTAGATCCTTGACACTACTAGGTTTTTAGCTTGCGGTCGAAAAACCTTCCCCTTTTTGCCTTCGCCTGGTTTGTCATTGGGCGTGTCCGTTCCCATAAAATTAGTCTAATCCGTTGTATTTCTGCTCATTTGACAGCTCTATGCTAAGTTCGGCTTCATGTTTCCTGAATTTCTTTTTCTACTAACAACGAGAGGTAAGCTGTCGGTCAGCGGGCTGCACTAGAGTCATCGCCCCGGCCCCTCACTACTAATTTTGAACTTACTGGTCGGTGAACTCTTTGTCGAACCAAAAATAATTTCCCCGTTAATTTCTTCCAGTAAACCCCAGGCGCTTAGAGGGCAATGAAAGCATACTGTCTCATTTCCCCCCTACCAAAAGTTTATGGGTTTCCCCCCTCAATATAGGGGCATCCTCCTTGAGATCAAAGCCCTGGCTCCCCATCTGACATTCCTCATAAACAAAAATTTGGGTGCTAAGGGGGGAAAAATCTTTTGGGGCCCCCCCCCCAAATAATAATAATAATAAAAATTACTGGTTGCCTCCCCGCTCTCCCAGTGCATAAGGCAGTTAAATCTTGTTGTCTTCTGGCGTGCCTCCCTAAAAAAAATAGTAATCAAATAATCATCATCAATAAAACAGTCCAATCCCTTTCACGCAGGGGATTTCCCCAGACAACAAACTCATTAATCAATGGTTGCACCTAGGAACATCAAACATGAAACAATATCAGAACATCCACTCCTTACAGCGCTACTACCACTGTAAAAAAAAACTCAGGTAAACAACATGCTAGCGCCCTGAAAAACTCATTTTAACAAGTAAGCCCCCTATTCATGGGGAAACACTTCGTCATGCTGTAACTAATCATGTGACATTAATACACTACCACGCCGACACTGATAGCCTTCCCACAGCGGACAGACACAGATAACTCGGCAGTGGGACAACCCTAAACAACAACTCTGATCCGCTTGCCCACACTGGCCGGGTTTCCCCGCGCCTAGACACATAACCAAACAGCGGATAAACCTGGTCGTAACATCTCAACAACTACATCAGGTAAACCCCAACAACAACACTTTTGTTCCCGAGGCTGACAACCACAATACGCCCAGTGACAGTACCAGGGCCATGTCCTCCTTATCATTGGCACCATCATCGTCTTCACAGCATGTATATATTCATTCTCAACAACATAAATTCCCCCTGTCATTAATCACAAAACAATCAACACACCATAAACATAGCAATTGATCAATAATGACTTCAGCTCCCCTCATGCGTCGTCTGTATGTATCTATTCACCGCTCTCTATTTCCCTATCTCGCCTTATAGTATTAAAGCCATTTAAGCCTTTTACCCCCCGATTCTCCATGAAGGTCCGAACCCGCTACTTTTAGGTTCGTACTGCTAACCAGTTGTATGCTCTACTTTCTCCGCCGCAGCCTGACCCCGATTCAACTCTGCCAGGCCGGCAACAATACAAGCACCATCTTTCATCTGCAGGCTTTGCTCACAGCGCGGTCCATTCATCCGCTGTATTCACCTGGCCTCATTGAATGGCTTGACCCAGTGGTCGCGTCTCGTACCTGTCGTGTTTACATTTCTATAAGAAATAAATCGGGTACCTCTGAGGCCGCTAATACCGTTTGCAACTAATCACTCCTATCATGGTTTCGGCGCTCATATCTCTACTTCGTAATTAGCCACTGCGAGTTTTGGTTGAATAGTTAGTTACGTATTCTTTACCTCCTTATAGAACGTCGCAGTTAATCCCGTTATCTGTCAGTTGTAGTTTGCAACGCTTCCTAAACCTAAGTACCATTACCCACGCCCGACTACAGACTAATAGATTTCTAATTAAAATTAACCAACTTACGTAGGAGTCCTGTCCCGTGGATAATTGCTCGCCTGCCTACGGGTGCTTTTGTCTGATCACCGCCCGTGTCAGAATGATTTCGCCACTTTCCAATAAAGTCAGGCTCCTTCCAACTTTGTTCGACGCAGTCCTCTGGATGATCCATCAACGTGTGTCCTCTTAGCCCACTCTAGTCTTGTATGACTTTCCTTAATGATTGCAATTGACAATAGCAATCAATAGTTTCTTTAGGGCGGTTCTTTTTCCAACACTTAAGTCCGTGCTTTCTCTGGTCCTCGGATTTATCTGCCCGACCAGAGTTGCCACAGTCTTATTTGGTCTCCCACAGCCTTTCGAGTATCTGCACTCGGCTGTCTAGAACTGGCTTATCTCCTCAAATGCTTCTCTGTCCCGCGTATATATATACCGCTTAATTTGGCGGTTCTTTCTGGCATCACGTGACATAGCTCCTCCTTGCCGCGAAGGGCTACCCAATCAGATCTTTTAGCTGTACCACATAATTAATTCTACTTAATCCGCTTTATTCTAGATCCCTTGACACTACTAGGTTATAGCTTGCGGTCGAAGACCTTACCCTTTCTGCCTTCGCCTGGTTTGGTTCATTGGGCGTGTCCGTTCCCATATATCTAGTCTAATCCGTTGTATTTCTTGCTCATTTGACAGCTCCTATGCTAAGTTCGGCTTCATGTTTCCTGAATTTCTATTCTACTAACAACGAGAGGTAAGCTGTCGGTCAGCGGGCTGCACTAGAGTCATCGCCCGGCCACTCACTACTAATTTTGAACTTACTGGTCGGTGAACTCTTTGTCGAACCAAAAATATCCCAGTTAATGCTTTCCAGTAAACTCAGGCGCCTAGAGACAATGAAAGCATACTGTCTCATTTACATATCAGACAATGCATCAAATCTGTTGAATTTATCTGTTATTTCCTCACTCTTCAATGCCCGTAGATCAAATGTTGTGCTTCTTGGTGTATATTTGACTTTCTTTAATTGTATATGTATATCGCTTAAGATTAATATATGGTCGTTGTAGCAATCTGCGCTTGGTATAGTTTTTGCGACGTTTAAGGCATTTCGAAATCTTCTATTGATGAGAATGTAATCAATCTGATTTTTGATCTTATGATCAGGACTCCTCCATGTCCATAATCTCCTTAGGTGCTGTTGAAACCAGGTATTTCCAATAATCAAACCATGCTCTTTTGCTCACTGTACAAGTCTGCAACCTCTTTCATTCTATTCCACTAGTCCATACTTGCCTACTATGCATCCGCCCTGTTGATTTCAAACTTTGGCATTCCAGTCACGCATTATATTTACTTCAGAATTCTTATATTTCTTGAAGGAATTCTCTAAATCATTATAAAATTCATCAATGCTGTCATCACTACTAACTGCTGTTGGTGCATAAACTTGTATGACGTTGACATCAAAAGGTCTTCCACTCAACTTCACCAGTAACACTTTGTCTGATACAGTCCAATATCCTTTGATCGATTTTGATCTCTCTGTATCCATTATAATTGCTACTCCTTGCTGTTGCTTCTCTCCATCAGAATAGATTATTCTATATTCCTCAGATGTTATAATGCCCATTCCTGTCCATCTGGTCTCACATATACCTAACAGGTTAATATTTAGTCTTCTCATTTCATTCTTAATGTTATCAAATTTTCCATCCCCACTCATAGTTCTTACATTCCAAGTTCCTACTTTCAATGTTGATATTCTTTTGCACTCAGTCGCCTGCTGACGGTCTGGAGTCATCTGGTGCACATGACTACCTCTACCGGGCGAAGCTGCTCCTATGGAGCACCCATTTACGCCGTTTCTCTGATTATCGATGAGTTTGCAATACATGATATTCTTGGCATCTGTAAAGAAGGTAGTTTGCCATTGCTTTCCTTCCTAACAGTGACCATACTGGTTAATGACTGTACCCATTGTCTCTCAAATAAAAAAAAAAGAAAAGAAAAGAGATCCTCTGCCTACCGTCGTGAAGCTGGAGACCATAACCTACAACTATCTGCTGGCTGCTCTTCAACTTCATCGACCACCTGCACCTATGGCTTCACATAGGGGGGGGGGGGGTGACTGAACGGGTATTCCACCTTGCCCAAGGGTGTCCGGTAGGCTAGCGGAGGGAAAGAGGCACCTTACCCTTCCTTTGATAGGGAATACGGTGGAATATCCCCTACACCTCCACCCACATTGATGTAGCTTCCATTATTGTTCTCTTCAAACTTTCATGACATTTCAAGTGACTAACTAGTACGCCGAATATATTTTAATTTTCTTTGTTTTGTAGTCTTTAGTAGGCAACCTTCTTCAATATTCAGATCTTGTCATTTGTTCTTTCCTGCATTCAAGAATTCTTAGAACACGTTTATAACATTTATATTCAAAGACTCTTATCGCTGTTATCTTGTTTAGTAAGGTCTCACTAGACGTATGTTGCAATGGGAAAGATGCATGCTCTTAAACATCACATTTTTGGCGGAACTTTTACAAACATCTAAATATATAGTTCGTAACAGATATATTAAGCAAATCCTGATGTACGGAAGGTAATCATGGATAATTAGCAGACAAGTATGGAGTTTTGTAGAAGCAACGGAGATATGATTTTATACAAGAATGACGATCACACCGCGGACGGATAAAAAGAGCAATGAAGAGAGCTTGAAAGAAGTGAACTCACAAGGAGAACTGGTTACTCACATCAGAAGAAGACTGCACATTCTTTGGGCGTGTCATGAGAAGGGGAAAGCTGGAGCATGTCGTCACAGCCGGAAATTTGGAGGGGAAGAGAGGCAGGGGGAGACCAAGAGAGAAGATGGTGGATAGTTTGACAACATGGCATGGAGGAACATCAATATCAGAAATGATTCACAGCACAAGAGACAGAAGGTTGTGGACAGACATGATCATCGCCACACGGCGTGGACTATAAGAAGAAATATGCATACCTTGGAAGAGAGAGAGAGAGAGAGAGAGAGAGAGAGAGAGAGAGAGAGAGAGAGAGAGAGAGAGAGAGAGAGAGAGAGAGGAGAGACAGAGACAGACAGACAGACAGACAGAGACAGACAGACAGACAGACAGACAGACAGAGACAGAGACAGAGATACAGTGAAAGAGAGTAGGAGAAAAGGAATGAGAACGACAAGTACCCTTGAGACATCCATTATTCCATCTGTTGCGCACCGACTGTCATAGTTTGGGAATTCCCGGTCTCCTGTCTAAGCGCGGTGTGATACAGATATGGCAAATGGCCAGGCGATGAGGGACAGGGAGAAGCACCTGCTGGCGCTGATGACAACCACCATCAGCAACCGCGTCAGAGAAATGATAGGTAGCAAGCTCGAATAACCCCGCGTATATGACAGTACCAGGGCAGGGTTTGCGTTCACACGCTCGGGATTTCACCGGAAGCACGTGGGCGAGAATGTTGGTGAGGTTATGATTGTCATGAGGAAGGAAGCGGCATATACATACTTGATTCAGTGGGGTTTAGAGGACAGTTCACAGGTTAGCACACAATGAATGGGACTCGAATGCTAAATCGAGTGGCCAGTACTGCTCTGATTTTGGTACAGCCTCAAACAGATGCTGATGATGTTGATGTTGGTGGTGATGATGATGATGATGATGATGATGATGATGATGATGATGATGATGATGATGATGATGATGATGATGATGATGATGATGATGATGATGATGATGATGATGCGTGAAGAAGTTTAGTACACTGGATGCTAGAGATTTTTTTGGGAATATTTGTCGACTCGGTTCACTCACCTCAAGAATTTGACTCGGTTCATACAACTCTAGAATTTGGCTCGGTTAATTCAGTTATTGAATTTGACACAATTACCCAACTCTAGAATTTGACACAGTTACATTCAATTATAGAATGTAACTCGCTTCACTCTTCTCTAGAATTTAACTCGGTTCACCCAACTCTAGAATTTAACTCGGTTCACTCAACTCTGGAATTTAACTCGGTTCACTCAACTCTAGACTTAGACATAATCACCCAACCCTAGAATGTGACCCAGTTCACTCAACTCTAGAATTTAAGCCGGTTCACTCAACTCTAGAATTTAAGCCGGTTCACTCAACTCTAGAATTTAAGCCGGTTCACTCAACTCTAGAATTTGACATAATCACTCAACTCTAGAATATGACTCGCGTCACCCAACTCTAGAATGTGATCGCTTCACTCAACTCTATAATTTCACTCCCTTTGCTCAACTCTAGAATTTGACATAATCACTCAACTCTATAATTTAACCCGCTTCACTCAGCTCTAGAATGTGATCGCTTCACTCAACTCTATAATTTGACTCGCTTCACTCAACTCTAGAATTTGACTCGGTTCACTCAACTCTAGAATTTGACAGTCACTCAACTCTAGAATTTGACACATGTATTCAACTCCAGAATTTGACTCGATTCACTAAGCTGTAGAATTTGATACAGTCATTCAACTTTAGAATTTTATAAGTCATTCAACTCTAGAAATTGACACAATCAACTCTACATTTTGCCACACTTTATAACTCAACTGATTCTGCTCCAGATTTGACCACAAGGCTGTAAACTCCGTGTTGTGAGACACCTGCCTGGCCTCAGACAGTGGAGAGTTAGGACAGGTTACACGTGTAGATGTGAAACTGCCAACAGGTGTATGGGAGTCTCCAGCGACAGGGCTGCTCGCAGGGGCTCCAGTTGACCTGGGTTCTCTCTTATCTTACAATATAGGGCCTGCGTCTTAAGTCAATTCTAGCGGTCGTCTCTATTCCCTGGTCTGGATTTTGCTTGCTTCTCTCATGTGAATTATGTCCCGTTAGATATATCTGTCTGTGTCTGCCTGTCTGTCTCTCTCACCTCTCTCCATTTCATCACCTCACTCCCTCACCGTCTCTCCCTCGTTCTATCTCTCCGGTATCCATCACTCTCTCTTTCACCCTCTCGTCTCTCTCTCTCTCTCTCTCTCTCTCTCTCTCTCTCTCTCTCTCTCTCTCTCTCTCTCTCTTTCTCTCTCTCTGGCTGCCTACTTTTATGCCTGCCTGTATGCCTATCAATCGATCTGTTGTTGTGTTGTGTAGCGTATATTGTTGTCAACAACACATTTATTGCCAACTCTTCAATGTGCACTGTCCTAAAACAATAGATCAGCTGTACACGCATGGTCCTGTGTACAACTGACAGTAAGACAGTGTCTGTGTGTATCATCTCTGTACAAGTGTACAACTGACAGTAAGACAGTGTATAGTGTGTATCATCTCTGTACATGTGTACAACTGACAGTAAGACAGTGTCTGTGTGTATCATCTCTGTACAAGTGTACAACTGACAGTAAGAGTGTCTGTGTGTATCATCTCTGTACAAGTGTACAACTGACAGTAAGACAGTGTCTGTGTGTATCATCTCTGTACATGTGTACAACTGACAGTAAGACAGTGTCTGTGTGTATCATCTCTGTACAAGTGTACAACTGACAGTAAGACAGTGTCTGTGTGTATCATCTCTGTACATGTGTACAACTGACAGTAAGACAGTGTCTGTGTGTATCATCTCTGTACATGTGTACAACTGACAGTAAGACAGTGTCTGTGTGTATCATCTCTGTACAAGTGTACAACTGACAGTAAGACAGTGTCTGTGTGTATCATCTCTGTACATGTGTACAACTGACAGTAAGACAGTGCCTGTGTGTATCATCTCTGTACATGTGTACAACTGACAGTAAGACAGTGTCTGTGTGTATCATCTCCGTACATGTGTACAACTGACAGAAAGACAGTGTCTGTGTGTATCATCTCTGTACAAGTGTACAACTGACAGTAAGACAGTGTCTGTGTGTATCATCTCTGTACATGTGTACAACTGACAGTAAGACAGTGTCTGTGTGTATCATCTCTGTACAATGTGTACAACTGACAGTAAGACAGTGTCTGTGTGTATCATCTCATAACAAGTGTACAACTGACAGTAAGACAGTGTCTGTGTGTATCATCTCTGTACATGTGTACAACTGACAGTAAGACAGTGTCTGTGTGTATCATCTCTGTACATGTGTACAACTGACAGTAAGACAGTGTCTGTGTGTATCATCTCTGTACAAGTATACAACAGACAGTAAGACAGTGTCTGTGTGTATCATCTCTGTACAAGTTTACAACTGACAGTAAGACAGTGTCTGTGTGTATCATCTCTGTACATGTGTACAACTTACAGTAAGACAGTGCCTGTGTGTATCATCTCTGTACAATGTGTACAACTGACAGTAAGACAGTGTCTGTGTGTATCATCTCTGTACAAGGTGTACAACTGACAGTAAGACAGTGTCTGTGATGTATCATCTCTGTACATGTGTACAACTGACAGTAAGACAGTGTCTGTGTGTATCATCTCTGTACATGTGTACAACTGACAGTAAGACAGTGTCTGTGTGTATCATCTCTGTACATGTGTACAACTGACAGTAAGACAGTGTCTGTGTGTATCATCTCTGTACAAGTGTACAACTGACAGTAAGACAGTGTCTGTGTGTATCATCTCTGTACAATGTGTACAACTGACAGTAAGACAGTGTCTGTGTGTATCATCTCTGTACATGTGTACAACTGACAGTAAGACAGTGTCTGTGTGTATCATCTCTGTACAATGTGTGCAACTGACAGTAAGACAGTGTCTGTGTGTATCATCTCTGTACAAGTGTACAACTGACAGTAAGACAGTGTCTGTGTGTATCATCTCTGTACATGTGTACAACTGACAGTAAGACAGTGTCTGTGTGTATCATCTCTGTACATGTGTACAACTGACAGTAAGACAGTGTCTGTGTGTATCATCTCTGTACATGTGTACAACTGACAGTAAGACAGTGTCTGTGTGTATCATCTCTGTACAAGTGTACAGCTGACAGTAAGACAGTGTCTGTGTGTATCATCTATGTACATGTGTACAACTGACAGTAAGACAGTGTCTGTGTGTATCATCTCTGTACATGTGTACAACTGACAGTAAGACAGTGTCTGTGTGTATCATCTCTGTACATGTGTACAACTGACAGTAAGACAGAGTCTGTGTGTATCATCTATGTACATGTGTACAACTGACAGTAAGACAGTGTCTGTGTGTATCATCTCTGTACATGTGTACAACAGACAGTAAGACAGTGTGTATCATCTCTGTACAAGTGTACAACAGACAGTAAGACAGTGTCTGTGTGTATCATCTCTGTACATGTGTACAACTGACAGTAAGACAGTGTCTGTGTGTATCATCTCTGTACATGTGTACAACTGACAGTAAGACAGTGTCTGTGTGTATCATCTCTGTACAAGTGTACAACTGACAGTAAGACAGTGTCTGTGTGTATCATCTCTGTACATGTGTACAACTGACGGGTATAAGAGACAGGTCTGTGTGTATCATCTCTGTACATGTGTACAACTGACAGTAAGACAGTGTCTGTGTGTATCATCTCTGTACAAGTGTACAACTGACAGTAAGACAGTGTCTGTGTGTATCATCTCTGTACATGTGTACAACTGACAGTAAGACAGTGTCTGTGTGTATCATCTCTGTACATGTGTACAACTGACAGTAAGACAGTGTCTGTGTGTATCATCTCTGTACATGTGTACAACTGACAGTAAGACAGTGTCTGTGTGTATCATCTCTGTACAAGTGTACAACTGACAGTAAGACAGTGTCTGTGTTGTATCATCTCTGTACAAGTGTACAACAGACAGTAAGACAGTGTCTGTGTGTCCTCATCTCTGTACAATGTGTACAACTGACAGTCAGACAGTGTCTGTGTGTATCATCTCTGTACATGTGTACAACTGACAGTAAGACAGTGTCTGTGTGTATCATCTCTGTACAAGTGTACAACTGACAGTAAGACAGTGTCTGTGTGTATCATCTCTGTACAATGTGTACACTGACAGTAAGACAGTGTCTGTGTGTATCATCTCTGTACAAGTGTACAACTGACAGTAAGACAGTGTCTGTGTGTATCATCTCTGTACATGTGTACAACTGACAGTAAGACAGTGTCTGTGTGTATCATCTCTGTACATGTGTACAACTGACAGTAAGACAGTGTCTGTGTGTATCATCTCTGTACAATGTGTACAACTGACAGTAAGACAGTGTCTGTGTGTATCATCTCTGTACATGTGTACAACTGACAGTAAGACAGTGTCTGTGTGTATCATCTCTGTACATGTGTACAACTGACAGTAAGACAGTGTCTGTGTGTATCATCTCTGTACAAGTGTACAACTGACAGTAAGACAGTGTGTATCATCTCTGTACAATGTGTACAACTGACAGTAAGACTAGTGTCTGTGTATCATCTCTGTACATGTGTACAACTGACAGTAAGACAGTTGTCTGTGTGTATCATCTCTGTACATGTGTACAACTGACAGTAAGACAGTGTCTGTGTGTATCATCTCTGTACATGTGTACAACTGACAGTAAGACAGTGTCCTGTGTGTATCATCTCTGTACATGTGTACATACTGACAGTAAGACAGTGTCTGTGTGTATCATCTCTGTACAATGTGTACAACTGACAGTAAGACAGTGTCTGTGTGTATCATCTCTGTACATGTGTACAACTGACAGTAAGACAGTGTCTGTGTGTATCATCTCTGTACATGTGTACAACTGACAGTAAGACAGTGTCTGTGTGTATCATCTCTGTACATGTGTACAACTGACAGTAAGACAGTGTCTGTGTGTATCATCTCTGTACATGTGTACAACTGACAGTAAGACAGTGTCTGTGTGTATCATCTCTGTACAAGTGTACAACTGACAGTAAGACAGTGTCTGTGTGTATCATCTCTGTACAAGTGTACAACTGACAGTAAGACAGTGTCTGTGTGTATCATCTCTGTACATGTGTACAACTGACAGTAAGACAGTGTCTGTGTGTATCATCTCTGTACAGTGTACAACTGACAGTAAGACATTGTCTGTGTGTATCATCTCTGTACATGTGTACAACTGACAGTAAGACAGTGCCTGTGTGTATCATCTCTGTACATGTGTACAACTGACAGTAAGACAGTGCCTGTGTGTATCATCTCTGTACAAGTGTACAACTGACAGTAAGACAGTGTCTGTGTGTATCATCTCTGTACAAGTGTACAACTGACAGTAAGACAGTGTCTGTGTGTATCATCTCTGTACATGTGTACAACTGACAGTAAGACAGTGTCTGTGTGTATCATCTCTGTACATGTGTACAACTGACAGTAAGACAGTGTCTGTGTGTATCATCTCTGTACAAGTGTACAACTGACAGTAAGACAGTGTCTGTGTGTATCATCTCTGTACATGTGTACAACTGACAGTAAGACAGTGTCTGTGTGTATCATCTCTGTACATGTGTACAACTGACAGTAAGACAGTGTCTGTGTGTATCATCTCTGTACAAGTGTACAACTGACAGTAAGACAGTGTCTGTGTGTATCATCTCTGTACATGTGTACAACAGATGTGTATCAGAGACAGGTCTGTGTGTATCATCTCTGTACATGTGTACAACTGACAGTAAGACAGTGTCTGTGTGTATCATCTCTGTACAAGTGTACAACAGACAGTAAGACAGTGTGTATCATCTCTGTACAAGTGTACAACTGACAGTAAGACAGTGTCTGTGTGTATCATCTCTGTACATGTGTACAACTGACAGTTAAGACAGTGTCTGTGTGTATCTATCTCTGTACAAGTGTACAACTGACAGTAAGACAGTGTCTGTGTGTTTATCTCTGTACAAGTGTACAATGGACAGTAAGACAGTGTCTGTGTGTATCATCCTGTACATGTGTCCAACTGACAGTAAGACAGTGTCTGTGTGTATCATCTCTGTACATGTGTACAACTGACAGTAAGACAGTGTCTGTGTGTATCATCTCTGTACAAGTGTACAACTGACAGTAAGACAGTGTCTGTGTGTATCATCTCTGTACATGTGTACAACTGACAGTAAGACAGTGTCTGTGTGTATCATCTCTGTACATGTGTACAACTGACAGTAAGACAGTGTCTGTGTGTATCATCTCTGTACAAGTGTACAACTGACAGTAAGACTGTCTGTGTGTATCATCTCTGTACATGTGTACAACTGACAGTATGAATTTAGGAATGAATTAATGAATGAATGAATGAATGAATGAATGAATGAATGCCAGCAAGAGCATGTGGCTACAATCCTACACATACCCCAGACATGTTTCCGTGGCTGGCATCTTCACTCGTCTGGGTCAGCCTGAGCCGCCACTCAATCCATAATTTTGTGTCAATAATTATATTTTGAAGAGCCAAGTGTAACCTGCACTGACCCCAATATGTTTCCTGTTCACCCCTGGGCCGGTAATCACGTGATGGTGTCGCGTCAGATGAGGGCCAGGGACTGATGAGGACACACGCTGTGAGTGGGATGTTTTCCTCCAATTGTCAGTCCCTGCTCTCTCTCTCTCTCTCTCTCTCTCTCTCTCTCTCTCTCTCTCTCTCTCTCTCTCTCCTCTCTCTCTCTCTCTCTCTCTACAATTTCAAAACAATGCATTCCCTGAGTGAATATAAAAACAGAAGTCACAAACAATATGTTGCACGATTTCTTGCCGGGCATATTTCGCCGCATCTCGTCAGGTACAAACTGCAGAGTTATATACCACATGAGATGAAGAAATGCGTGATACCAAAGCTGAAACATTTAGAACACAAAGTCACAGGTAATGTTCGATGGGGACCATCTGTTATCCCCACGGTAATTTTAAATTTAACACGAACTTTTTCTGTCTATGTATCTTTCTTTTAGTCTATCTTTCTTCCTTTTTGATCTATTTATCGTTCTTTCTTGTTGACTTTTAGTCTCCATTTGTTTTTTTCTTTGCCTATTGTATATTTAGCCTGCTTCGTGGCTTAGAGGTTAGCGACTTCTCTCCGTAATCTCGTATACTCTCGTAGGTAACGTGGTGACGGTGAGAATCAGCAGTGGTTCGAATCGCATCGGTAACTTACGAGGTATGTGAGTCGGCCGCTCAGAAAGCAATGGCAAACTACTGAGCGTAATCTTGCCAAGAAATCAACATACAGCTAAAAGTTGCTGGTGTTGACAGCGATGTCCTGTAAAGAATATGCAAAACATTTTATTTTTTTTATTGTATATTTATTGTTCTCTTTGTCTATCTTTCCGTCAAATGTATCTCTCTTTGTCTATTATCTTTCTTTTTCTCTGTTTGGTGTCTATCATCATTTGTTGATGTCTACTGTCTATTTTGTCTTTCAGTGTGTCTCCTCTCTATTTATCTTTCTCTCAATTTACTGTCTATTTGTCTCTCTTTTTATCTCCTATCTACTTATATATCTTTCTCTTTGTCTTTTGTCTATTTTTATATTTCTCTACTGCCTAGCTTTCTCTTTGTCTCAGGATAGGCATTTGAACGGTTAAAGCCTCTGGGGTGTTTATGCTTGTGGCTGCGGTTTGCTTACGCATTTTCCTCGTGTTGGACTGGTAGTGCATACTGCTACTGAGTTGAGTGCGTGGAGCGACACTGTGAACTGATAATTTTTTGTGGAATGCTTTTCTTCTGTCCGCGGTTGTTTGTCGCGAGAACTGCATGTTCGAAATGATGGCGGCCGGCCTGTCGCAGAAATGACTGGATTGCCTTATGCAGTAATGTGTGGCTACTGGTTTTCTAGTGAATTCCGCTTTCATCGGTGATGAGCTGTATTTTTCGTGGAGGACTTTTGTGTTGGCATTCTGGCAGCGGTATTTATGCACAGTGTACCTGTGCGGGCTGTTGGTTTGTCGTCTCCCGTCTGTTCCAGTTTTCACATTGGGCAGTGAGGAGCATTTTGTGTGATATTCACTGGCACAGGAACAGGGCATAATGGTGACGATCCGCTGCAGTGAAGCTGGAACGACGAAAAATGACTAATGACTATCTTTCTATTTGTCTCATGCCTATCTTTCTCTTTGTCTAATACTTATCTTTCTTTCACTGATATGTTTGTTCAAATTCCCAAAATTCACATTGGTGTGGCGTAGTATCACTTATATTTACGTTACATTCCAACAATTGACACAGTTATTTAGTATCATTGAGATTTTCGGTCAGAATTCTATCACTGACACTAGTGTGGTTTAGTATCATTGATATGTTTAATCAGAATTCTATCATTGACACTTGTGTGGTTTAGTATCATTGATATGTTTGATCAGAATTCTATCATTGACACTTGTGTGGTTTAGTATCATTGATATGTTTGGTCAGAATTCTATCGTTGACACTTTTATGGTTTAGTATATTTGATATGTTTGGTCAGAATTCTATCATTGACATTTGTGTGGTTTAGTATATTTGATATGTTTGGTCAGAATTATATCATTGACACTTGTGTGGCTTAGTATCATTGATATGTTTGGTCAGAATTCTATCATTGACACTTGTGTGGCTTAGTATCATTGATATGTTTGGTCAGAATTCTATCATTGACACTTGTGTGGCTTAGTATCATTGAGATTTTCTGTCAGAATTCTATCATTGACACTTGTGTGGTTTAGTATCATTGATAAATTTGGTCAGAATTCTATCATTGACACTTGCGTGATTTAGTATCATTGATATGTTTGGTCAGAATTCTATCATTAACACTTGTGTGGTTTAGTATCATTGATATGTTTGGTCAGAATTCTATCATTGACACTTGCGTGGTTTAGTATCATTGATATGTTTGGTCAGAATTCTATCATTAACACTTGCGTGGTTTAATATCATTGATATGTTTGGTCAGAATTCTAGCATTGACACTTCTGTGATTTATTATCGTTGATATGTTTGGTCAGAATTCTATCATTGACACTTGCGTGGTTTAGTATCATTGATATGTTTGGTCAGAATTCTATCATTAACACTTGCGTGGTTTAATATCATTGATATGTTTGGTCAGAATTCTAGCATTGACACTTGTGTGGTTTAGTATCATTGATATGGTTGATCAGAATTCTATCATTAACACTTGTGTGGTTTAATATCATTGATATGATTGGTCAGAATTCTATCATTGACACTTCTGTGATTTATTATCGTTGATATGTTTGGTCAGAATGTTATCACTGACACTTGTGTGGCTTAGTATCATGATATCTTTGGTCAGAGTTCTGCCATTAACACTTGTGTGGTTTAATATCATTGATATGTTTGGTCAGAATTGTATCATTGACACTTGTGTGGCTTAGTATCATTGATATGTTTGGTCAGAATTATATCATTGACACTTGTGTGGCTTAGTATCATTGAGATTTTCGGCCAGAATTATATCATTGACACTTGTGTGGTTTAGTATCATTGATATTTTTAGTTAGAATTCTATCATTGACATTTGTGTGGTTTAGTATCATTGATATGTTTGGTCAGATTCCCAGTAAGAACGCTTGAAATGCCACAAGGTTCATCTGAACATGTTAGTCGTGTCCTATACAGTGCGTTGCAATCAACCTCAGGAATTATTTGCTGTGCCATGATTTACTATGTAAAGTTAGTTTAGTAGTTTGCCATTGTTTTTTTAACTGCCGACGCCTCATATCATGAGAATCAACGCAAAGCGTTCTTCTTGCAAATCACCCGCGGCAGATTTCGAAGCATCCAGTCGGTGTGTCGGGGACACTGCGGATCTCACATCCACCAAGCCAAAGAGGCCGGTTAGGATTGATCTTTACACATGTGCAGGACATAGAAATCAACCCCAGATTGATATTCCCAATAATATATCGGCATGAAACCACAACGGCTCCAGATGACAGCCAGCCCAAATGACTAGAAATTGGCATTTTGAAAAGCTGTTAGGAACTAAATAATTTAACACTTTCTAAGATACACTAGACCGTTCAGGTTGGCCAGCCAGCCAATCATATTTGTCCAGGTTCCCAGGTCGTCCCACGAAACCGGAGATTTCACAAAAACCCTCGCGACACGCTCAATTGAGATAATGCATCCTGTTTGAACGGCTTCGCTCGTGGTCTAATTTGTTGAGGATTGCTACTCAAAATATAAACAGTCTGATTTCATTACGTCTGAGAGTCGCTGTCTCGTGCGTCCAGTTATGGTGGTGTGGCAGGGCCGGGTAGGATAATATAGGTCAATTTGAACAGGTTTTGTGTTGTGATGTCTTAAGTAGCCAGCCTGGTTTGGCGTGACGGACTGAGGGCTGAGGTTAATGCAGTTTGGGGAAATCTGTGATGCAGAGTCCCCTTGGGGAGTTGTTTGTTGGCGCCTGGTCCCCCGCGTGGCTTCTTCTCTGAGGTTTTTTTGGAAGATACGTTAAGGTGTTTGAGTGTTTTATGTTTTGTCTGTCTGTCTAACTATCTGTCTGTTTGTCTGTCTGTCAATCGGCCTGACTGCTTGTTTATTTGTCTGCAATCCATCTCTCCGTCTGTCAATAGGGCTGTCAGTTTGTTTGTCCGTCTGTCCATCGATCTGTCTGTCTGGCTGATAGTGTGTCTGTCTGTCTATTTATCAGTAGGTCGGTAAGTCTGTGTGTCAGTTGGTCTGTCTGTTTGTCCGTATGCTTTCCTATCAGTCTGTCGATCCGTCTCTCTGACTGTCGGTCTGTCTATCAGTCAATATGTCTGTCTGTCCATCACTTTGTCTCTATCGATCTGATCAATCGTTCAATCGGAAACACACAACACACACACACACACAACACACACACACACACACACACGTACACACACACACACACACACACACACACACACACACACACACACACACACACGTATCAACATTAATGTGAACAGGGATGGACAACTGGAACTGCGGCGGAGTGATATATATTTCAGCATGAAAAAGTTATCCCATCGCTTTAGTTTATGTTGTGTGATTTCTGCAGCATATAACCTACGAGATGCAGCGATATATTTCAGGCAATAAATTGTGCAATCTATTGTTTGTGTCTTCGTTGTTCAAATTAACTAGAAGTAGATATTGCTTTTGTACTACAGGAGACAAATTAAAATCGTACATTGATTAGAGAAATTAGACGTAAACAGTCAAAATGTTTTGGACATGTTATGAGAAGAAATGGATTGGAGAACTTAGTGACAACTGGCAAGATCGAAGGGAACAGACCAAGAGAAAGACCGAGAGGAAAATACCTGGATGGCTTGGCCACATGGCATGGACGAGACAGGAACACTGAGCGGATCCATGACGCTGGTGATCGAGTGAAATGGCGAGTCATGACCGCCCACGCTTTCCGGCATGGCATGTGATTAATTGATCGAGATATTGCTTTAATCAATATTCATTGGTTAAACTTCACTCTAAACAAGAAAAGGAATGGCTAAACAATATCGTGGACACTCTACAGCGTAGTCTAGGAGAGGAACAATATCGTGGACACTCTACAGCCTAGACTAAAAGAGGGACAATATCGTGTACACTTTACAGCCTAGGCTAGGAGAGGAACAATATCGTGGACACTTTACAGCCTAGGCTAGGAGAGGAACAATATCGTGGATACTTTACAGCCTAGGCTAGGAGAGGAACAATATCGTGGATACTTTACAGCCTAGGCTAGGAGAGGAACAATATCGTGGATACTACAGCCTAGGCTAGGAGAGGAACAATATCGTGGATACTTCACAGCCTAGGCTAGGAGAGGAACAATATCGTGGATACTACAGCCTAGGCTAGGAGAGGAACAATATCGTGGATACTTTACAGCCTAGGCTAGGAGAGGAACAATATCGTGGATACTTTACAGCCTAGGCTAGGAGAGAAACAATATTGTGGATACTTTACAGCCTAGGCTAGGAGAGGAACAATATCGTGGATACTTTACAGCCTAGGCTAGGAGAGGAACAATATCGTGGATACTACAGCCTAGGCTAGGAGAGGAACAATATCGTGGATACTACAGCCTAGGCTAGGAGAGGAACAATATCGTGGATACTTTACAGACTAGGTTAGGAGAGGAACAATATCGTGGATACTTTACAGCCTAGGCTAGGAGAGGAACAATATCGTGGATACTTTACAGCCTAGGCTAGGAGAGGAACAATATCGTGGATACTACAGTCTAGACTAAAAGAGAAACAATATCGTGGACACTTTACAGCTTAGGCTAGGAGAGGAACAATATCGTGGATACTACAGCCTAGGCTAGGAGAGGAACAAAATCGTGGATACTTTACAGCCTAGGTTAGGAGAGGAACAATATCGTGGATACTTTACAGCCTAGACTATGAGAGGAACAATATCGTGGATACTTACAGCCTAGGCTAGGAGAGGAACAATATCGTGGAACTTCAGCCTAAGTAGGAGAGGCAATATCGTGGATACTTTACAGCCTAGGCTAGGAGAGGAACAATATCGTGGATACTTTACAGCCTAGGCTAGGAGAGGAACAATATCGTGGATAAAGCAATAAATAGCCAGCGAGGAACATATCGTGGATATTTACAGCCTAGGCTAGGAGAGGAACAATATCGTGGATACTACAGCCTAGGCTAGGAGAGGAACAAATCGTGGATACTTTACAGCCTAGGCTAGGAGAGGAACAATATCGTGGATACTTTACAGCTTAGAGAGGAACAATATCGTGGATATTACAGCCTAGGCTAGAGAGGAGATACTGGAATAACACCTAGGTAGGAGACTACGCCTAACTAGGAGGCAACGTGGAAATCTACAGCCTAAGCTAGGAGAGGAACAATATCGTGGACACTCTACAGCCTAAGCTAGGAGAGGAACAATATCGTGGATACTTTACAGCCTAGGCTAGGAGAGGACCAATATCGTGGATACTACAGTCTAGACTAAAAGAGAAACAATATCGTGGACACTTTACAGCCTAGACTAAAAGAGGAACAATATCGTGGATACTTTACAGCTTAGGCTAGGAGATGAACAATATCGTGGATACTTTACAGCCTAGGCTAGGAAAGGAACAATATCGTGGATACTACAGCCTAGGCTAGGAGAGGAACAAAATCGTGGATACTTTACAGCCTAGGTTAGGAGAGGAACAATATCGTGGATACTTTACAGCCTAGACTATGAGAGGAACAATATCGTGGATACTCTACAGCCTAAGCTAGGAGAGGAACAATATCGTGGACACTCTACAGCCTAAGCTAGGAGAGGAACAATATCGTGGACACTCTACAGCCTAGACTATGAGAGGAACAATATCGTGGACACTCTACAGCCTAAGCTAGGAGAGGAACAATATCGTGGACACGCAACAGCCTAGGCTAGGAGAGGAACAATATCGTGGACACTCTACAACCTAGGCTAGGAGAGGAACAATATCGTGGACACTTTACAGCCTAGACTATGAGAGGAACAATATCGTGGACACTCTACAGCCTAGACTATGAGAGGAACAATATCGTGGACACTTTACAGCCTAGACTATGAGAGGAACAATATCGTGGATACTCTACAGCCTAGACTATGAGAGGAACAATATCGTGGACACTTTACAGCCTAGACTATGAGAGGAACAATATCGTGGACACTCTACAGCCTAAGCTAGAAGAGGAACAATATCGTGGACACTATACAGCCTAAGCTAGGAGAGGAACAATATCGTGGACACTCTACAGCCTAAGCTAGGAGAGGAACAATATCGTGGATACTCTACAGCCTAAGCTAGGAGAGGAACAATATCGTGGATACTCTACAGCCTAAGCTAGGAGAGGAACAATATCGTGGACACTCTACAGCCTAAGCTAGAAGAGGAACAATATCGTGGACACTCTACAGCCTAAGCTAGGAGAGGAACAATATCGTGGACACGCTACAGCCTAAGCTAGAAGAGGAACAATATCGTGGACACTATACAGCCTAAGCTAGGAGAGGAACAATATCGTGGACACTTTACAGCCTAGACTATGAGAGGAACAATATCGTGGACACTCTACAGCCTAAGCTAGGAGAGGAACAATATCGTGGACACTCTACAGCCTAGGCTAGGAGAGGAACAATATTGTGGACACTCTACAGCCTGAGCTAGGAGAGGAACAATATCGTGGACACTCTACAACCTAAGCTAGGAGAGGAACAATATCGTGGACACTCTACAGCCTAAGCTAGGAGAGGAACAATATCGTGGACACTCTACAGCCTAAGCTAGGAGAGGAACAATATCGTGGACACTCTACAGCCTAAGCTAGAAGAGGAACAATATCGTGGATACTCTACAGCCTAAGCTAGGAGAGGAACAATATCGTGGACACTCTACAGCCTAAGCTAGGAGAGGAACAATATTGTGGACACTCTACAGCCTAAGCTAGAAGAGGAACAATATCGTGGACACTCTACAGCCTAAGCTAGAAGAGGAACAATATCGTGGATACTCTACAGCCTAAGCTAGAAGAGGAACAATATCGTGGACACTCTACAGCCTAAGCTAGGAGAGGAACAATATCGTGGACACTCTACAGCCTAAGCTAGGAGAGGAACAATATCGTGGACACTCTACAGCCTAAGCTAGGAGAGGAACAATATCGTGGACACTCTACAACCTAAGCTAGGAGAGGAACAATATCGTGGACACTCTACAGCCTAAGCTAGGAGAGGAACAATATCGTGGACACTCTACAGCCTAAGCTAGGAGAGGAACAATATCGTGGACACTCTACAGCCTAAGCTAGAAGAGGAACAATATCGTGGACACGCTACAGCCTAGGCTAGGAGAGGAACAATATCGTGGACACTCTACAACCTAGGCTAGGAGAGGAACAATATCATGGACATGCTACATGCTACACGATAATGTCCCTCTCTTAGCCTAGGTTGTAGAGTGTCCACGATATTATTCCTCTCCTAGTCTAGGCTGTGGGCCAGGGGTGGCCAACACGAGGCCCGCGGGCGGCATGCGGCCCGCCGGGAGTCATGTCGCGGCCCGCGGAGTGGGAAGCGACCATGTGGTCGAAGCTGTAGCACGCTTGCTTGTTCACTTTAATTAACACAAAAATATTAGGTGCGTGGCCCGGCAGGAAATATTATTTCTGAAATTTAGCCCGCCTGCTGAAAAGGTTGGCCACCCCTGCTGCAGGCTGTAGTTTCCACAATATTGGCTATTGAGTCTAGGCCAGTGTTTCCCAACGTGAGGCCCACGCCCCACAGGGGGGCAATTCGATTGTGAAGGGGGGCAATTCAAAAATGGAAAAAAAGATTTATGGAATTATTTGATACTCTTAGTGATTTTTTAAGCGAAAAACCTTAAATGAAAAATCTGTTAACGGCCGATGGTAAGGCATTTGTCAGTTATTTAGCCGATATCTTTGAAAAACTAAATATATTAAATAAACAACTTCAAGGAACAAACAAAACTCTTGTCGATGCTTGCTTGCTTGTGTTCGCTGGCTGTGAACTCCAGCGTGAAGTATGTCGGATGAAGACATCCTGTTATCCAACATCAATGTGATGTCATACCGGACCTGAGGTTTGCGTGAGTATCCTTTGTCCCATGTCTGGCTTATTGGTGTGCAGACTGGTGGTTCCTCGCCATGCAGGCAGATACTCTCCGGCTTCGGAGGAATTACCGATCCTATTGATGTTAGCCAGGTCTCCGAACTGACCTGTTGCCCAGGACGCACGGCGTGGATGTGTCAGCAGGTCTTGGCCAGTATAGATCCCGGCCCTGGTGTCTTGGAAACGCCTCTGCGTCCCTCTTGTCGATGCAAAAACGAAGATATTTGGTTTCTTTACCTTTACCGAATTATGTCACATATATATTTACAACAAAAATTTTGAAAAGTTTCACTGGCTCTAAAAAATGTGAAGTGACCGATACCGCTATATATGTTATTGTCGATCATCTGAAAATTTTATCGGCTGATTTGAAAGAAAGATTTTCTGATTTGAAACAAATTGATTTCCCAACTTGGATGATGCAGCCAATGTTAGTGGATTTGACTGATATTTCAAATATGCAGTATCAAGAAGAATTCGCAGAAATGCAAAATGATGAATCAATTAAAACTTTATTTAATATAAAAGGAGCGATGGCATGGCTTTGTGAGGAAACCGAAATCAAATATCCAAATGCAACCAAATGTGCAAGAGTACTATTGTTACCGTTTCCATCTTCATATTTAGCTGAATGCGGATTTAGTACCATAAATAATTTGCTGCTAAAAAAAAAAAAACGAAATCGGCTGGATACAACAAAACGGGGAGACTTGAGACTGAAGTTAACTAAATTGGAACCTGACATAAAATCTCTTTGCAGCGAGCATCAAGCGCAAGAATCTCATTAAATTTAAATAATAAACAATTACTAAAAATTAAAATAATATAGAAAAATCTTTCATTAAAATTATTTTGTACATGAATTTCAGTTCTCCATTATATGTTTTGAAAATCTACTTACAGTTTGCTTAATAATTTCCTAGTGATTTCTTCCTAAAACCTACCATTCAAGTTTCTTTAGTGAACATTTCAAGTTTTGAATATTAAAAATTATGTATATGTTGAAAAGGGGGGGGGGGGCATAAGAATTTTAGAAAGGCTTAGGTGGGGCATAGCACAAAAAAGGTTGGGAAACACTGGTCTAGGCTGTAGAGTGTACATGTGGCGTCACGCGTTGCCTATGAGGGTGGGAGACACCTACAGGTGTCACTGATCAGCTTCCGCCCGCCTCAAGCTGGGCAGCCCCCGGCCAATTGGGTGCTGATCCGCCACAGCCTGCCTGCTTCAATGGGTGCTTGGGGCTAGGACAAAATCTGAATCGCAGGCTGTAAAACCAATGCACCAGTTACAAACAAAAATAAAAATAGAAACCTCAAGCTACGGCTTGCAACCTGTAATGTGAGAATCATGTGTCCAGGATTTTCCACTGACTTGACCAATATTGACGATGTGAGAAAAACGGCTGTGATTGATGCCGAACTCAATCGTCTTAACATTGATATTGCTGGCCTACAGGGGACTCGCCTCGCTGAGGAAGGGTCACTCAGGGAAAACAATTACACCCTTTTTTTGGAAGGGTAGAGGGTAGGCAGAGAAAAGGCAACACGGTGTGGGCTTTGCAGTGAAGAATTCGCTACTGGGAATGACTGAAATTCCAACAGGAGGAAATGAAAGAATATTATCCCTGCGCTTGGCAACCTCTTGTGGGTTTACCACCATTATTACTGCATATGCACCGACACTCGATTCCTCTGATGATGTGAAGGATTCGTTCTATGAGGAGTTAGACTCCGTGATCAAGGCAGTTCCAAAATCTGACTACATTTATATGCTCGGTGATTTCAATGGTCGTGTGGGCAAGGACTCGCATGGCCAGTGTGCCTTGGAAAATACAACATCGGTCGCATGAATGAAAATGGGCAAAGGCTGCTGGAGCATTGCACCAGTAATGACCTATGTATTACAAACTCCTTTTTTAAAACAAAAGAGATGCATAAGGTCACATGGAAACATCCAAGATCCGGCCATTGGCACCAGCTGGACTTCATCATCACATGGAGACAACATCTGAACCATATATCATTGACTCGAAGTTACCACAGTGCTGACTGTGATACAGATCATTCTTTGGTTGTTGCAAGGGTTAGACTGAGACCAAAGAGAATCTACACAGCTAAACACAAGTCTAGCCCCAGGATTAATATTACTAACACTCACGATCCTGGAAAGTGCTTTGAATTTCAACAGCAACTTGAAGACGCTTTCAATGATACATCAGAAAATTGTATAGTAAATGATAAATGGAGTAAACTAAAGGAAACTATTTATAAAACAGCGGTAGGGGTTTTCGGCACTGTGGATCATAAGAGGCAGGACTGGTTTGCGGCAAACAGCCAGACTCTGCAGCCCTTGATTGATAAGAAGAAGAAAGCTCTCTTAAGAAACAAGGAAAGACCAACGCTGAGTGAGCTAAGGCAAGCTAGGAAGGATGTGCAAAAGGCTGCCAGGCAGTGTGCAAATGATTATTGGATCAAGTTATGTGAGTAATTCAAATCACAAGTGATAAGGGAAAAATAAGAAGCATGTATGAAGTAATAAAGAAAGCCTGTGGTCCAGTGATCAAAAGAAGTGCACTATTGAAAACCTTGACTGGAGAAATCATCACTGATAAGAAACAGCAGATGGACAGATGGGTAGAGCACTATTTGGAACCTTACTCAAGTGAGACCAAACTAGTGGATGATGCCCTCAACGCCATAGAGGCTCTACCAACTCTTGACCACCTGGACACACTTCCCACCATAACAGAAGTTAAGTGTGCTATAAATGAACTTGCATCTGGCAAGGCTCCAGGTAAGGATGGGATTCCAATAGAGGTTATCAGGAGTGGGCAAGACACACTCACTCTACAGATCCACCAGCTAATAGAGCTATGCTGGCGAGAAGGACAAGTCCCACAGGATTTCAAAGATTCAAGCATCATAACACTGTACAAGAACAAGGGCGATCGGAGCGACTGCAACAACTATAGGGGTATCTCACTTCTGTGTATTGTTGGAAAAGTATTTGCCAGAATTGTTCTGCGCAGACTTCAAGTCCTAGGAGATCAAGTCTACCCCGAATCACAGTGTGGCTTTCGACAGAACCGGTCTACCATTGATATGATATTCTCATTGCGACAAATGCAAGAAAAATGCTGTGAACAGAATCAACCACTGTTTATTGCCTTCATCGACCTCACAAAGGCATTTGATTTGGTCAGTCGTGAGGGTCTGTTCAAGGCACTAAAGAAGATTGGCTGCCCACCAACTTTTCTATCCATTGTGGAATCGTTCCACACAGGCATGAAGGGTATTATCAAGTTTGATGGTGCAACTTCAGAAGAATTTGAAATCAAGAGTGGAGTTAAGCAAGGTTGTGTACTAGCTCCTACCCTCTTTGGAATATACTTTTCACTTCTACTGAAATATGCCTTTCGTGATCAGGATGGTGGTATATACATTCACTCACGCTCAGATGGCGGCCTCTACAATGCTCAGAGATTGAAGGCCAAGACCAAAATTAGGAGGGTACTGATCAGAGAGTTGCTTTTTGCAGATGATGCTGCAGTTACGACCCACTCTGAGGAAGAATTGCAATGTCTACTATCTGCATTCTCCAATGCTTGTTCTGAATTTGGTTTAACAATTAGCAAAAAGAAGACACAGATTATGTCACAGGGTGCACATGGGGTACCATCAATCTTTATTGACGACGCCGAACTAGAGATGGTAGACCATTTTACATATCCAGGATCAGTTGTAAATAGCAAATTATCCCTAGATCAGGAAATCAACATCCGGATTGGTAAGGCAGCAACAACAATGAACAGGTTAAGAAAAAGAGTCTGGGAGAACAGGAAGCTTACTGCCAAAACAAAAGTCCTTGTCTATCAAGCCTGTGTCCTTAGTACTCTTCTTTATGGCAGTGAAACCCGGACAACTTACTCACACCAAGAGAAAAATGTAAACAGCTTTCATATGTGGTGTCTGCGAAGAATTCTTGGTATTAAGTGGCAAGACGAAATCACAAATACTGAAGTATTGGAAAGATCAGGTTGTGTGACAGTTTATTCCATGCTCAATCTTGGTAGACTTAGATGGATAGGACATCTTAGGAGGATGGATGAAGGTAGAATACCAAAGGACATCTTTTTTGGTGAATTACAGACGGGTAAGAGATCTCAGGGTCGGCCTGTACTACGATACAAAGATGTGTGTAAGCGGGACATGATTGATACAGGCATTGATAATGCACATTGGGAGCAAGTCGCCGCTGAACGTGTTGCATGGAGGGCAAACATCAGAAATGGAATATAGACAAAGGAGAAAATTATTGCAGACAAGTCACACACCGAGCGTTTAAGACGTAAGATGGTGCATGATGGTGGAAATGACCACGTGTTCACATGCACCCACTGTGAACGGACATTTACAGCGCAAATTGGCATTGTCAGTCACATTCACTACCGCCATGGGTAAAAGTTATTATACCTTTTTAAAGCACAAACTATCGTCTGTCAAGACGGCAAAGTGCCAATAAGTCTAGGATGTAGAGTGTCCACTATACTTTACAGCCTAGGCTAGGAGAGGAACAATATCGTGGATACTTTACAGCCTAGGCTAGGAGAGGAACAATATCGTGGATACTTTACAGCCTAGGCTAGGAGAGGAACAATATCGTGGATACTTTACAGCCTAGGCTAGGAGAGGAACAATATCGTGGACAGCTACAACCTAGGCTAAGAGAGGAACAATATCGTGGACACGCTACAACCTAGGCTAGGAGAGGAACAATATCGTGGACACGCTACAACCTAGGCTAAGAGAGGAAAAATATCGTGGACACTCTACAACCTAGGCTAAGAGAGGAACAATATCGTGGACAGGCTACAACCTAGGCTAGGAGAGGAACGATATCGTGGACACGCTACAACCTAGGCTAAGAGAGGAAAAATATCCTGGGCACTCTACAACCTAGGCTAGGAGAGGAACAATATCGTGGACACTCTACAACCTAGGCTAAGAGAGGAACAATATCGTGGACACGCTACAACCTAGGCTAGGAGAGGAACAATATCGTGGACACGCTACAACCTAGGCTAGGAGAGGAACAATATCGTGGACACGCTACAACCTAGGCTAGGAGAGGAACAATATCGTGGACACGCTACAACCTAGGCTAGGAGAGGAACAATATCGTGGACACGCTACAACCTAGGCTAGGAGAGAAAAGACTGGGCCCGATCACAAGTTACAACGATCTATTTCTGGCCTCCATTCCCCATTGGGGCAGAGGTTCTGAAGCAGCTCGGGGCAGGCGGTCCTACCTTGGACTGTCTCCTGCGGCATCCTACCCGTGTAAGAATATAAGTATGTAACAATAAAGAAGTTGGATAATGTTAGGTAATAACGAAAAGATGAAAAGTAATATGTAACAATGTAGAAGGTAGATAATGTTAGGTAATAACGAGAAGTTGAAGAGCAATATGTAACAATTGAGAAGTTGGATAATGTTAGGTAATATTGAGAAATTTAACAGTAATATGTAACAGTGGAGAAGTTGCATAATGTTAGGTAATAACGAAAATTTTGAGATTAATATGTAACAAATGAAAAGTAGGATAGTGTTAGGTAATAATGACAAGGTGAAGAGTAATATGTAACAATAAAGAAGTTGGATAATGTTAGGTAATATTGAGAAATTTAACAGTAATATGTAACAGTGGAGAAGTTGCATAATGTTAGGTAATAACGAAAATTTTGAGATTAATATGTAACAAATGAAAAGTAGGATAGTGTTAGGTAATAATGACAAGGTGAAGAGTAATATGGAATAATGGAGAAGTTGGATAATGTTTGGTTATAACAAAAAGTTGGAGAGTAATATGTAATAATGGAGAAGTTGGATAATGTTTGGTTATAACGAAAATTTGGAGAGTAATATGTAACATTGGAGAAGTTAGATAATGTTAGATAACAACGGAAAATGTGAATAATGTTAGGTAACAACGGAGTAGCTGGGGATTATAATGTAACAATGCAGCATTTGGAGAGTAATTTGCAACAACAGAGAAGTTGGAGACTGTTATGTAACAACTTAGAAGTTGAAGAGTAATATTCAGTAACGGAGAAACTGGAGACTGTTATGTAACAGTAGAGATGTTGGAGAGTAATATTCAACAATGGAGAAGTTGGAGACTATTATGTTACAACGGAGCAGCTGGTGAGTAAAAAAGTAAGAAGTTGGATCATGTTATAGGAATACGGAGAAGTGGGAGAGAATTCTGAAATTAAGGAGAGGTTGGAGACTGTTATCTAACAGCGGAGAAATTGCATAGTTAAATGAGATAATCTATTTACCAAAACCGCCAGTAGAGACATCAATAATGGACAACGCGGAAATGAAACCCGACCATCTTGGTCTCATGTCGTAATCACAGGCACGTGGAAGGGGAAACCACTCTAGAGGTCTGGCCAGCGACAGAGTTATGTGCCCGAAAATGGCGGACAATTATTGTACTTTATGTCCCATTTTCTAACAAGCTCTGACGCGGGAAATCGCGGCCTCGTGTTGTCTTTATCGATTGTTTAACTCGGCACCGGCCGGCGAACAACCACCACCCCTGGAAGTACTTAATGATGATACCTCTGTAGGCTTTTAATGGGTTAATTTAAAACCCGTGTTTATAGTCCGGCGATGGTGTCTCGACAGGGGCATAACTCACGGCAGATTCGGATCTAAGCGACGTAACTCCGAGAGGATTCACGACTAAGGGACGTAACTCTAAGAGGATTCACGTCTGAAGGACGTAACTCAAAGTGGTTTTGATGTGAGCGGCGTATTTTAAGAATGATGTGGCCTCTGAAACAATGTTGTGGCCACTCGTTTATTTATGTCTGTCTACGCTGCCTGTCTGCTTGTCTCCTATATGTTTTGTCAGTGTTTACGGCCTGCCCTGCTATTTCTGTCATATATTTGACTGTGACATACAACAACCTGTATTCGGATGAACGGGAACTCGTTTGACATTGTTAGAGCAACAGCACACGCGATAGAGTTCCAGGGTCAGATGAAGATGAAGATGAAGGAGGAAGGAAGGAAAAAGGAAGAAGAAGAAAGAGGGTGGAAGAAGGAGGAAAAAGAAGGAAGAACGTGGCACAAGGGAGAAGGGGACAGAAGTCAGGCGGGAACGGAAGGAAGAAGAAGAAGTAAGAAGAAGAAGAAGAAGAAGAAGAAGAAGAAGAAGAAGAAGAAGAAGAAGAAGAAGAAGAAGAAGAAGAAGAAGAAGAAGAAGAAGAAGAAGAAGAAGAAAGAGGGAGAAGATGAAGGAAGATGAAGAAGACGAAAGAAGAGGAAGAAGACAAAGGAAGAGGAAGAAAACAAAGGAAGAGAAAGAAGATGAAGGAAGAGAAAGACGGCCAAATAAGAACAAGAGGAAGAAGAAGGAAGTAGAAGAATTTTTGTTTTTGAAACTTAATTTTCTCCTCCTCTCCTCCCCGCTACCTTCTCTCTCTCTCTCTCTCTCTCTCTCTCTCTCTCTCTCTCTCTCTCTCTCTCTCTCTCTCTCTCTCTCTCTCTCTCTCTCTCTCTCTCTCTCTCTCTCTCTCTCTCCCTCTGTGTCAATATGTCCATTTCTCTCCAGCACGTTATCTCTGTCTATATCTTTCGTTCTCTCTTTATTTTCCTTCCTCCCACCCTCTCTTTGTCCCTCTTACCCTCCCTCTGTGTATATATCTGTTAGTCTATTTTTTCTTCACCTCCCCTCTCTCTCTCTCTCTGTGTGAGTGTATATATCTCCGCACATTCCCCGCTATGATTACTTTCACACGTTCCATTTTTGGATAATTTCAAATCGATCGTGAAGTTTTCTAACGGCCTCCATCGATTTCCTCATCTCTATCCTCCTACATCGATCTCCTCATCTTTCTCTCTATCCTTTTCCATCGATCTCCGCATCTTTCTCTTTTCTCCTCCACTGATCACTTTTCTCGAGATGATTCTTTGTGTGCTTTCTCTTGTCTCGTCTCCTCTCTGGGTGATTCCTTGAGTCTTTTGTCCGTCTGATCTTATACCTGGATGATTCCTTGTGTTTCTTGTCGTGCTATCTCATCTCTGGATGATTCCTTGTATCTCTTTTCCTGCTACCTTTTCCTGGATGATTCCTTGTATCTCTTGTCCTGCTGATCTCATCTCTGGATGATTCCTTGTGTCTCTTGTCCTGCTGATCTCATCTCTGGATGTTTCTTGTATCTCTTGTCCTTCTAATCTCATCTCTAGATGAATCCTTCCCTTCTAGCTCGATTATTTTCTCAGCTTCTCTCTAAAGTAATCCATCACATCCTTACCGTATAGACTCTTGCCTGCTTGGAGTGACCATTTCCCTTATCCCTCTCTGAATTAACCACTCTCTCGGCTTCCGCTCAATGCGACCCATTATATCCTCTGTGGGTTGGTCCGATCACTGCATCCGTCCTGGGATTGACCCCTTCATAGCCTCCTCTCTAAAGTGACGTTCTGCCATCTCCAAAGTGCCCCTTTATTGATACAAGGGGCTTCTCATAAGTCTTTAGTCTGACCATGAAGGAGTAGGCGGAGTAAATTAAAATTTGGCACAGTGCTTATTCCTTCGCAATGTAGTCACCACTTGATTTTATGCATTTCTGCCATCTCTGCGTGACCGTGAAAAGACCTTCAGAATAAAGCAACCTATTGATTTCGAACTAAACCAGTTATCACAAGCTAGTATGGCATCTTCGTCACTGTCAAAACGATTTCCTTTCAGCTGTTTTATTTAAGATTTGGGAAAAGAAAAACTTCTGGTGGAGCCAAATCTGGAGAAAGTGGTGGGTGTGGAAGAATTTCAATATTCAAATAGTTGGCAGTTTGTAGCACAAGCCCTGCTTCATGGGAGGGCGCGTTGTCTTGAAGCACAGGCAGAATTTACGTACACGCTATCCCTCGTTTTCTGGTCACATGATTTCTTAGTTTGATAATGAGTTCTGCACAGTACTGCCCATTAACCGTGTTGCCATGAAGCATGTAATCTTTCAATATGACACCTTTGACGTCCCAAAAAAACAGTCAGCATCACTTTTCTTGCAGATTTTTGTGCTCTTGGCTTGACATGTGTTGGCGAGCCCGGGGTTTTCCACTGCATGCTGGCAATTTTGGATCCTGGGTCATAATGGTGAATCCAAGTCTCAGCTACAGTCATCATGGTCGTCAACATGTTTTTCGACCGCCACATGTTGAGCAACTGGCCACAGCGATCAACCCGTGTTGTTGTTTTTTTTTTTTCACATGTAAGCAGGCGCGGAACCCAGCGGGCACACATTTTTCTCATGTTCAGTCTGTTGTGTAAAATTCTAAAATCTTTACTCTTACTCAGTTTTGCTGAACCCGATATCTCTGCAATTTTCATTTTCCTATCCTGGTCTATGATTTTCTTCACTTTTGCAGCATTTGCATCATTGCACTCTGAGGACGGTCGAGCAGATCAGCAACTTGGGAACGGCCATACTTAAACTGCAAAGACCATTTGTTACAGAAGCAGACGAAGGACAGACTTCCTCAAACACTGGCTCTATCTCCCTGTGTATTTCTGTAGGTGTTTTTCCCTGTAACATCAAGAATTTTATCACAGTCCTGGCGTCTGATTTCTCCATTGTTCTGACAAACAGTTGGATGTGCAAATCTGGTCAATAGGGTGTGTTTTGCTATGCACCATATAGGGAAAACCTGTTAAGGAGGGAAATTCATACTTCGTCTGTCCATTACGAACGAACGAACAAACTTTATTTTCAAAGGGTTAAGAAATGGGCACGCAGGTCCGTCTAACATTCTACCCTTTTATCACTCTCTTTCATACAAATTGAATGAGCTATATATGTGCCTAAATTTCAATTTTCTCCGTCTACTCGTTCATGGTCAGGCTAGAGACTTATGAGAAGCCCCTTGTATTTTTCTGTTGTCTATTTTTATGTGATTATAAAAGTGTTAATTGTCTTCTGCTTTCTATACTCCTCCTTCTCCTTGTGAATCTCCTACATCTTGTTAATCTACTTCGTCTCGTGAACCTCCTTTGTCTTGTCAATCACCTTGATCTTGTTAATCTCCTTCATCTTGTGAATCGACTTCGTTTTGTGAATCTCCTTCATCTTGTCAATCACCTTAATCTTGTGAATCTCCTTTCATCTTGTGTATCTGCTTCGTCTTGTGAATCTCCTTCATCTTGTCAATCACCTTAATCTTGTAAATCTACTTCATCTTGTGAATCTCCTTCATCATGTTAATCTCTTTTATCGTATGAGGCTACATCGCCACGTGAATCTCCTTTATCTTGTCAAACTACTTCGTCTTGTGAATTTCCTTCATCTTGTGAATTTCTTTATCTTGTGAAGCTCATTTATCTTGTGAATCTCCTTCATCTTGTGAATCTCCTTCATCTTGTGAATCTTCTTCATCTTGTGAATCTCCGTCACCTTGTGAATCTCGCATTTATTTTCACGCCTGGCCCGCTCCTACCGCTTTGGTTGCGTCCTGCCAGAGATGGCCTTGCTCTACGTACGCGAGCAAGTTCGTTCAATAAACACACATGAGAAGAAACGCTCCAGGCGCGCGAGCAAGGTCGTTCAATAAACACACATGAGAAGAAACGCTCCAGGCGCGCGAGCAAGGTCGTTCAATAAACACACATGAGAAGAAACGCTCCAGGCGCGCGAGCAAGGTCGTTCAATGAACACACATGAGG
Organism: Cepaea nemoralis; assembly: GCA_014155875.1. Classification (NCBI taxonomy): domain Eukaryota; kingdom Metazoa; phylum Mollusca; class Gastropoda; order Stylommatophora; family Helicidae; genus Cepaea; species Cepaea nemoralis. The sequence continues at coordinate 206,842 of JACEFZ010028100.1, forward strand.
AGAAATACTCCAGGCACGCGAGCAAGGTCATTCAACAAACACACATGAGAAGAACAGAAAAAGCGCACAAGGTCATTAAGCAAACACACATGAGGACAGAAAAAGTGCACAAGGTCATTAAGCACACAGACATAAGGACAGAAAAAGTGCACAAGGTCATTAAGCGCACAGACATGAGGACAGAAAAAGTGCACAAGGTCGTTAAGCACACAGACATGTTAAAATTTTGTGCATATCCTTTACAGGACATCGCTGTCAACACCAGCATCTTTCAGCTGTATGTTGATTTCTTGGCAAGATTACGCTCAGCAGTGTGCCATTGCTTTCTGAGCGGCCGGCTCACATACCCCGTAAGTTACCGATGCGATTCGAACAACTGCTGATTCTCACCGTCATCACGTTACCTACGAGAGTATACGAGATTACGGAGAGAAGTCGCTAACCTCTAAGCCACGAAGCCGGCACACAGATATGAGGACAGAAACAGTGCACAAGGTCATTAAGCAAACACAAATGAAAAGGATAGAAAAAGTCTACAAGGCAACAGGATCGACTTTATAGCACCCGCTGTCATCCCATGGGCTCGAGAGTTTTCCTCAGGGCGGCCTATCTGTAGCTCCAGCGAAGACCCCCAGGAGTGTCCGAGAAAACTGCACTCGTGAACCGAATGACGTAGGGCGGAGTTGAACCCACAACCTTTGGAGTGTGAGGCTGACATGTAGCCACGTCGTCACGGAGACTCCGAGAAGGAGGCAGGCGCGTGCACACGTCGCCAGGGGGACTCCGAGAGTGGAACGTGGAACAGCAAATATAGGCCGTGAGAACGTCAGGTAGGACATCATCTAGGACTGTACACACCGACACCAGCAGTGAGGACATCATGTAGGACTGTACACACCGACACCACCAGTGAGGACATCATGTAGGACTGTACACACCAACACCACCAGTGAGGACATCATGTAGGACTGTACACACCAACACCACCAGTGAGGACATCATGTAGGACTGTACACACCAACACCACCAGTGAGGACATCATGTAGGACTGTACACACCGACACCAGCAGTGAGGACATCATGTAGGACTGTACACACCGACACCAGCAGTGAGGACATCATGTAGGACTGTACACACTGACACCAGAAGTGAGGACATCATGTAGGACTGTACACACCGACACCAGCAGTGAGGACATCATGTAGGACTGTACACACCGACACCAGCAGTGAGGACATCATCTAGGACTGTACACACCGACACCAGCAGTGAGGACATCATGTAGGACTGTACACACCGACACCAGCAGTGAGGACATCATGTAGGACTGTACACACCGACACCAGCAGTGAGGACATCATGTAGGACTGTACACACCGACACCAGCAGTGAGGACATCATCTAGGACCGTACACACCGACACCAGCAGTGAGGACATCATCTAGGACTGTACACACCGACACCAGCAGTGAGGACATCATGTAGGACTGTACACACCGACACCAGCAGTGAGGACATCATCTAGGACTGTACACACCGACACCAGCAGTGAGTACATCATCTAGGACTGTACACACCGACACCAGCAGTGAGGACATCATGTAGGACTGTACACACCGACACCAGCAGTGAGGACATCATCTAGGACTGTACAAGCCGACCCCAGCAGTGAGGACATCATCTAGGACTGTACACACCGACACCAGCTGTGAGGACATCATCTAGGACTGTACACACCGACACCAGCAAAGGGCATGGAATGATGTTACCCGGGAGAGCAACCTACATGAAATATACACAACAGCCAACAACGAGCATGCAAAATATTCAACAGAGAACAACAAACATTAAATTTACAACAGAGAACGCGGCTGTTTACATGTGCAGCACGGAAAACTACGAACATTAAACATGCATAACGGAGAGTATCGTACATTAAATATTCACAACAGTGAACGGTGAGAATTAATTGTGCACAGCGGAGATAAACGAACAGCAACTATGCAATGAAGAACAACGAACACTAAATATGCGCAACGGAAATCAACGAACATTAAATATACGCAACGGAAAAAAACAAACATTAAATATACGCAACGGAAAACAACGAACATTAAATACACGCAACGGAAAACAAACGAACATTACATGTAGTTTAGTTTAGTTTAGTCAACGGATCAACATCACGGCACACGGGTGTAACTCATAAGTGCTCCGTCCTCCTCCTAACTTGAGCCTGAGTTCGGAGAATCTCAGCTCAGTGCATGAACTCCGTAGCACCGGCGAGAATCCTGAAATACTTTGAGTAGATATTTAACTCGAAATTTTACCTGGGCAGCGCCGTTAGCCTACTCTTTTTCGTTTTCCAACTGCCAAGTGATTTTTTACGTGCGCAACAATACACATTCAGTAACGAGCGGAACATTAAATATACGCATCGGAAAACAACGAACATTAAATATAGTACTGAGAATAACGAACATTAAATATGCACAACGAAAATCGACGAGCATTATATACATACACACAAACACATACGCACACGCACGCACACTTACTCACGCGCACAAATACACACATTCACTCATATATATATATTTATATTATATATATATATATATATATATATATATATATATATATATATATATATATATATATATATATATATATATACACACATACACACAATGATCGATGAGCATTATATATACACACAAACACACACACGCACACACTCACACGCACACAACGAAAAACAACGTACATTAATTATGTGCAACGGAAAACAATGAACATGAAATACAATTACCGATTTTCGAGACGTAAGTTCTGGGGTCACGCAAAAGTAATCGAAAAACTGAAACACCAACAAAACACACACACAAAACCTCCAGAATTGGGATAATGAAAGCGGTGCAAACTAAGTCAATGAATGCACACATAGGGAGACATTGGCAAGGAACCAAGTCAATGAATGTAGACATATAGAGACACGAGAAAGGAACCAAGTCAATGAATGCACACATAGGAAGACATTGACAAGGAACCAAGTCAATGAATGTAGACAAATAGAGATACGGGAAAGGAACCAAGTCAATGAATGCACACATAGAGAGACATTGGCAAGGAACCAAGTCAATGAATGCACACATAGGGAGACATTGGCAAGGAACCAAGTCAATGAATGTAGACATATAGAGACACGGGAAAGGAACCAAGTCAATGAATGTAGACACAGGGAGACACGGGGACGGAACCAAGTATTAGATTACCTATCATGAAATTACAGTCTACGAGTGAGCGAATGCAAGTATCGACCGAGGCGAAACCGAATTAGACACGGGGAGAGAGCGCCAGTATTGATCGGGTGCCCTAAATGTATTTGTGTGAGCGGGAGGTACCTAGTACCGTGTGACTGTTGCTAGAACGGCGTTGTGCGACGGGACTAACGGGTGCCCACAACTTTGGAAATGACAGGAAGTCGCTCAAGCAAGGGTGTATCGCCAGCCAGGAGCCGGGCACGAAAATTGCCATGCTTGTGTTGGATTGGATGTTTTCTTGTCTGTCCAGGTTTTGATCTACATTTCCGCTAGATCAGTCTCTAGTCCGCCAGGGGGGCAGACACTGTTTAATGGTGTTTATCTTTTTCTTACGATTGTTTTTTTTTATAAATAGTTACTGGTGTCTACATAAAACAGTTTACCACCATCTACTGGTGTCTATTTTCATGTACATAGAACAGTTTACAACTATCTACTAGTGTCTGTTCTCATGCACATACAACATTTTACAACTATCTACTAGTGCAGTGGTTCTCAACCTTTTTTGGCCCATTCCCCCCTTCACCATATTTTCAGAACGCCATTCCCCCCCCCCCCTTCCTATCAAAAATTTGGCCCGTTCCCCCCTTCACCGTATTTCAGAACGTCATTTCCCCCCCCCCCTTTCGTATTTCCTATCTAAAAATCCCCTCACCCTTACACAGTATACGTAAAAGTGGAAGGCAAATGTAATAGCATATACTAAAACAAGTCTAGACATCCACACAAAACATGATTTGTGGGTCTACTTACTTTATAAAATGAATTTTAGAAGGACGAGACATACATAACTGTAAAGTATGAAGGGAAAAACTATGTCAAGTAATCGGTTCTAGTATTAACACGATCTTGAAATGGTCTTCATTCCCCCCCCCCCCCCTGGAAACCCTGAAATTCCCCTCTGGGGGGGGGGGGATTCCCCACCGGTTGAGAACCACTGCTAGTGTGTATTCTCATGCACATACAACATTTTACAACTATCTACTAATATCTATTCTCATCTCATGTACATACAACAGTTTACAACTATCTACTAATATCTATTCTCATATACATACAACAGTTTACAACTATCTACTAATATCTATTCTCATCTCATGTACATACAACAGTTTACAACTATCTACTAATATCTATTCTCATCTCATGTACATACAACAGTTTACAACTATCTACTAATATCTATTCTCATATACATACAACAGTTTACAACTATCTACTAATATCTATTCTCATGTACATACAACAGTTTACAACTATCTACTAATATCTATTCTCATGCACATACAACATTTTACAACTATCTACTAATATCTATTCTCATGTACATACAACAGTTTACAACTATCTACTAATATCTATTGTCATCTCATGTATATACAACAGTTTGCAATTATCTACTAGTATCTATTCTCATCTCATGTACACACAACAGTTTGCCACTGTCTATTGGTGTCTATTCTCATGTACATACAACATTTTACAACTATCGACTAGTGTATATTCTCATGTACATGCAACATTTTACAACTGTCTACTAGTGTCTATTCTCGTGTACATGCAACAGTTTACAACTAACTGCAAGTGGATTTGCTTGTTGAGACACACATCGTGGGGTGGATTTACTTGTTGAAGAGTTGAGACAAACACCACGGGTGGATACACTTTTTGAAACAAACACCGGGGATACACTGATTGAGACAAACACCGTGGATACACTTGCTGAGACAAAGACCATGTGGTGGATACACTTGTTGAGACAAACACCATGTGGTGGATACACTTGTTGAGACAAAGACCATGTTGTGGATACACTTGCTGAGACAAACACTGTGTGGTGTATACACTTGTTGAGACAAACACCGTATGGTGGATACACTTGTTGAGACAAAGACCATGTGGTGGATACACTTGCTGAGACAAACACTGTGTGGTGGATACACTTGTTGAGACAAACACCGTGTGGTGGATACACATGCTGAGACAAACACCGTGTGGTGGATACACTTGTTGAGACAAACACTGTGTGGTGGATACACTTGTTGAGACAAACACCGTGTGGTGGATACACTTGTTCAGACAAACACCGTGTGGTGGATACACTTGCTGAGACAAACACTGTGTGGTGTATACACTTGTTGAGACAAACACCGTATGGTTGATACACTTGTTGAGACAAACACCATGTGGTGGATACACTTGTTGAGACAAACACCGTGTGGTGGAAACACTTGTTGAGACAAACACCATGTGGCGGATACACTTATTGAGACAAACACCATGTGGTGGATACACTTGTTGAGACAAACACTGTGTGGTGGTAACACTTGTTGAGACAAACACCGTGTGGTTGATACACTTGTTGAGACAAACACCGTGTGGTGGATACACTTGTTGAGACAAACACCATGTGGTGGATACACTTGTTGAGACAAACACTGTGTGTTGGATAAACTTGTTGAGACAAACACTGTGTGGTGGATACACTTGTTGAGACAAACACCATGTGGTGGATACACTTGTTGAGACAAACACTGTGTGGTGGATACACTTGTTGAGACAAACACCGTGTGGTGGATACACTTGCTGAGACAAACACTGTGTGGTGGATACACTTGTTGAGACAAACACCGTGTGGTGGATACACTTGTTGAGACAAACACCGTGTGGTGGATACACTTGCTGAGACAAACACTGTGTGGTGGATACACTTGTTGAGACAAACACCGTGTGGTGGATACACTTGTTGAGACAAACACCGCCTGGTGGATACACTTGCTGAGACAAACACCGTGTGGTGGATACACTTGTTGAGACAAACACCGTGTGTTGGATACACTTGTTGAGACAAACACCGTGTGGTGGATACACTTGCTGAGATAAACATCGTGGAGTTATATACTTGTTGAGACAAACATCGTGGTGTGTATGTACTTGTTGAGACAAACACCATGGGTGTATATACTTGTTGAGAAAAACATCGTGTTGTGGATATACTCGTTGAGACAAACACCGTGGATACACTTGTTGAGACAAACACCATGGGTGTATATACTTGTTGAGACAAACATCGTGCGGTGGATATACTCGTTGAGACAAACACTGTGGATACACTTGTTGAGACAAACACCATGTGGTGGATACACTTGTTGAGACAAACATCGTGGGGTGTATATACTTGTTGAGACAAACACCGTGGGGTGGATATACTTGTTGAGATAAACACCATGGGGTGGATATACTCGTTGAGACAAACACTGTGGATACACTTGTTGAGACAAACACCGTGTGGTGGATACACTTGTTGAGACAAACATCGTGGGGTGTATATACTTGTTGAGACAAACACCATGGGGTGGATATACTTGTTGAGACAAACACCATGGGTGTATATACTTGTTGAGACAAACACCGTAGGGTGGATATACTTGTTGAGGCAAACACCGTGGGGTGGATATACTCGTTGAGACAAACACCGTAGTGTGGATATACTTGTTGAGACAAACACCGTGGATAAACTTGTTGAGACAAACACCGTGGATACACTTGTTGAGAAAAACACCGTGGATACACTTGTTGAGACAAACACTGTGGATACACTTGTTGAGACAAACACTGTGGATAGACATGTTGCGACAAACGCCGTGGATACACTTGATGAGACAAACACCGTGGATACACTTGTTGAGAGAAACACCGTGGATATACTTGTTGAGACAAACGCCGTGGATACACTTGATGAGACAAACAACCTGGATACACTTGTTGAGAGAAACACCGTGGATACACTTGTTGAGACAAACGCCGTGGATACACTTGTTGAGACAAACACCGTGGATACACTTGTTGAGACAAACACCGTGGATACACTTGTTGAGACAAACACCGTGGATACACTTGTTGAAACAAACACTGTGGATACACTTGTTGAGACAAACACCGTCGATACACTTGTTGAAATAAACACCATGGATACACTTGTTGAGAGAAACACCGTGGATACACTTGTTGAGACAAACACCGTGGATACACTTGTTGAGAGAAACACCGTGGATATACTTGTTGAGACAAACACCGTGGATAGACATGTTGCCACAAACACTGTGGATACACTTGTTGAGACAAACACCGTGGATACACTTGTTGAGACAAACACAGTGGATACACTTGTTGAGACAAACACCGTGGATACACTTGTTGAGACAAACACCGTGGATACACTTGTTGAGACAAACACCGTGGATACAATTGTTGAGACAAACACCGTGGATACACTTGTTGAGACAAACACAGTGGATACACTTGTTGAGACAAACACCGTGGATACATTTGTTGAGACAAACACCGTGGATAAACTTGTTGAGACAAACACCGTGGATACACTTGTTGAGACAAACACTGTGGATACACTTGTTGAGACAAACACTGTGGATACACTTGTTGAAACAAACACCGTGGATACACTTGTTGAGACAAACACCGTGGATACACTTGTTGAGACAAACACCGTGGATACACTTGTTGAGACAAACACCGTGGATAGACATGTTGCGACAAACACCGTGGATACACTTGTTGAGAGAAACACCGTGGATATACTTAATGAGACAAACACTATGGGTGTATATACTTGTTGCGACAAACACCGTGGATACACTTGTTGAGAGAAACACCATGGGTTTATATACTTTTTGAGACAAACACCGTCGCTGGGGGGGGGGGGGGGGGGAATGTTGTGGTTAAACAAACCCAGGCAACAGTGTGGGTTGAAGACGAGCTGGTAGAGACAAGAAAGTTGAACAGCTTACAGCCACGGAGGAAAGGTGAAGACAGAAGCGTTTGATCCATCAGAACCAACACTCCGGCACTCGATTGTCCGGTGACTTTAAGACGTCATCTCCCATGTCAAACACGCGGCCCCATAGCGGCAAGTCCAGCCCTGGAGAGCTGAGTCAACCGAGGCAAGCCCCGGTCGTTTATTCTTCGCGGGGAGTTAAGTGGAAAGCATACAGAGGCGCGTGTCTGGGGGGAAACACCTGGGCCTCATTCGGCTAAACGGCTGGTGGTCTCCCGGCCAGTGGTTCTCGCGTTATGTGTTCCTCCTAGGCACATGAGCTCAAACAGCACATTTTGACAAAGTGATTTCCAGTGACAGCCAAGGTTAGGTGATTCCACGACAGAAACTGTCCTAGATGTGTGGTGTGACAGAATTGTGTGTGTCCTAGATGTATGGTGTGACAGAATTGTATATATCCTAGAAGTGTGGTGTGACAGAATTGTATATGGCCTAGATGTGTGGTGTGACAGAATTGTATGTGTCATAGATGTGTGGTGTGACAGAATTGTATATATCCTAGATGTGTGGTGTGACAGAATTGTGTGTGTCATAGATGTGTGGTGTGACAGAATTGTATATATCCTAGATGTGTGGTGTGACAGAATTGTATGTGTCCTAGATGTGTGGTGTGACAGAATTGTATATGGCCTAGATGTGTGGTGTGACAGAATTGTATATATCCTAGATGTGTGGTGTGACAGAATTGTATATATCCTAGATGTGTGGTGTGACAGAATTGTATGTGTCCTAGATGTGTGGTGTGACAGAATTGTATGTGTCATAGATGTGTGGTGTGACAGAATTGTATATATCCTAGATGTGTGGTGTGACAGAATTGTATATATCCTAGATGTGTGGTGTGACAGAATTGTATGTGTCATAGATGTGTGGTGTGACAGAATTGTATATATCCTAGATGTGTGGTGTGACAGAATTGTATATATCCTAGATGTGTGGTGTGACAGAATTGTGTGTGTCCTAGATGTGTGGTGTGACAGAATTGCATATGGCCTAGATGTATGGTGTGACAGAATTGAATGTGTCATAGATGTGTGGCGTGACAGAATTGTGTGTGTCCTAGATGTGTGGTGTGACAGAATTGTATGTGTCATAGATGTGTGGTGTGACAGAATTGTATGTGTCATAGATGTGTGGTGTGATAGAATTGTATGTGTCATAGATGTGTGGTGTGACATAATTGTATGTGTCAAAGATGTGTGGTGTGACAGAATTGTATATGTCATAGATGTGTGGTGTGATAGAATTGTATATGTCATAGATGTGTGGTGTGACGGAATTGTATATATCCTAGATGTGTGGTGTGACAGAATTGTATATGTCATAGATGTGTGGTGTGACAGAATTGTATATGTCATAGATGTGTGGTGTGACAGAATTGTATATGTCATATATGTGTGGTGTGACAGAATTGTATATGTCATAGATGTGTGGTGTGACAGAATTGTATATGTCATAGATGTGTGGTGTGACAGAATTGTATATGTCATAGATGTGTGGTGTGACAGAATTGTATATGTCATAGATGTGTGGTGTGGCGGAATTGTATATGTCATAGATGTGTGGTGTGGCGGAATTGTATGTGTCATAGATGTGTGGTGTGATAGAATTGTATATATTCTAGATGTGTGGTGTGGCGGAATTGTATGTGTCATAGATGTGTGGTGTGACAGAATTGTATATATCCTAGATGTGTGGTGTGACAGAATTGTATATGTCATAGATGTGTGGCGTGACGGAATTGTATATGTCATAGATGTGTGGTGTGATAGAATTGTATATGTCATAGATGTGTGGTGTGACAGAATTGTATATGTCATAGATGTGTGGTGTGGCGGAATTGTATGTGTCATAGATGTGTGGTGTGACAGAATTGTATATGTCATAGATGTGTGGTGTGACAGAATTGTATATGTCATAGATGTGTGGTGTGACAGAATTGTATATGTCATAGATGTGTGGTGTGACAGAATTGTATATATCCTAGATGTGTGGTGTGACAGAATTGTATATGGCCTAGATGTGTGGTGTGATAGAATTGTATATGGCCTAGATGTGTGGTGTGACAGAATCGTATATATCCTAGATGTGTGGTGTGACAGAATTGTATGTGTCATAGATGTGTGGTGTGACAGAATTGTGTGTGTCATAGATGTGTGGTGTGACAGAATTGTATGTGTCCTAGATGTGTGGTGTGACAGAATTGTGTGTGTCCTAGATGTGTGGTGTGACAGAATTGTATATGTCCTGGATGTGTGGTGTGACAGAATTGTATATGTCATAGATGTGTGGTGTGACAGAATTGTATATGTCCTGGATGTGTGGTGTGACAGAATTGTATATGTCCTAGATGTGTGGTGTGATATAATTGTATGTGTCCTTTGTGGTGTGATAGAATTGTTAATGTCATAGACGTGAGATGTAATAGAATAGCACAAGCCTACACACACATTGTCTTGGTGCCAAATATTTTACACCTGATTTTGCATAAATGAGGCCTGCTAAATCCAAATATCACATTTATTTGTTTGTAGCAGCTCTAGATTTTTTAGTTTGTTTTTTTAGATACGGGCATTTGTGTATTTAATTAACGTCATTACACTATTTCTGTATAAGGCTCTGGAATAAAACTATTGCTATCTGGTCCCTCGCGAAATGTGAAATTCCAATGGTTTGGAGAGATCCCAAGAACCACTATGATGACTGTCATTTCTGTATTGTTAATATTAAGTGAATTAATGGGGACAAAATCACCAACATCTGGAAATATCCAGAATTAGATTCTGCTAAACGACCTTTTCCACATGGAGATGACATACCAATTCCAACTTTCAGTCAGATTTCGGATTCACTGCTAAATGAGGAAACAGCAGTGACATGTTGAACAAGTGACAGTGATAGCGATTTCGAAGATGATTTTCCAGCTGTTCAACGCTTCAATCAGCGTGAACTGAATGATCTAATCCGAGATCTATATCTTTCCAAGGAATCTTCAGAACTTTTTGGCTTCAAGATTGAATGGAAAACAAAAACTACATACTGGTGGAACAAGGGTTACATTTTATTACAGCAGAGAGCAAGGTTTTCTTCCATTCGTTTTTTACAGAAAACATCCTCGTGTTTTCAACTAATGTAGGAGATCTTGGACACGACATTGGTGTAAGTTACACGCCAGTTGAGTGGCGACTTTTCGTTGACAGTTCTAAAATCTTCTGAAAGGTATTCTCTTACACAACAGTAACAAATATGGTTCAATTCCAATTGCTCATTCTATTACAAAGAAGGAAGAGTATGCTATAAAATAAGGACAATTGTGGAAAAAATTGAAGTACTTAGAACATAACTGGATGGTTTGTGAAGATCTTAAAATGATGAACTTCTTCATTGGCCAGCAAAAAGGATTCACAAAATATCCATGTTTTATATGTTTGCGGGATGGCAGGGCAAAAGATACGCACTGGACAAAGAAATAGTGGCCGTTGAGTATATTGGATATATTGTAAATGGGTAAACTATACACGCCACTACACGTACTGGGTATATTGTAAATGGGTAAATTATACATACCTAGAGACGTACCGGGTATATTGTAAATTGGTAAACTATACACACTTCTACACCTACTAAGTGTATTGTAAATGGGTAAATTATACACGCCTCTACGCTTACTGGGTATATTGTAAATGATTAACTTATACACGCCCTCAACATCTACTGGTATATTGTAAATGGGTAAATTATGCACGTCTCTACACGTACTGGGTATATTGTAAATGGGTAAACTGCACACACCTCTAGACGCACTGGGTATATTGTAAATGGGTAAACTGCACACACCTTTAGACGCACTGGGTATATTGTAAATGAGTAAACTATACTCGCCTCTACACATACTGAGTAACTGTAAATGAGTAAACTATGCACGCCTCTAGATGTATTGGGTATATTGTAAATGGGTAAACTGTACATGCCTAGAGGCGTACTGGGTATATTGTAAATGAGTAAACTATACTCGTCTCTACACGTACATAAGAGTTGATTTCATTGTTGTAAATAGATCTGTTTGCGCGTTCACTGGATATATAAGTGTAGTCCACCCGGCAATCTACGGGTAAAATAGTGTAAGACACCCGGCAATCTGCGGGTATATAAGTGTAAGACACCCGGCAATCTGCGGGTATATAAGTGTAAGACACCCGGCAATCTACGTGTATATAAGTGTAAGACACCTGGCAATCTGCGAATTTATAAGTGTAAGACACCCGGCAATCTGCGAGTATATAAGTGTAAGACACCCAGCAATCTGCGAGTATATAAGTGTAAGACACCCAGCAATATGCGAGTATATAAGTGTAAGACACCCGGCAATCTACGGGTATATAAGTGTAAGACACCCGGCAATCTACGGGTATATAAATGTAAGACACCCGGCAATCTGCGGGTATATAAGTGTAAGACACCCAGCAATCTACGGGTGGCCTGGTGAGTATAACTCCGGCCAACTTTATTTCCCAGTACATTTACGAGTACCAGGTTTAGGCTGGGTCGACATGAGGGCCCAGGTCAATGGAAAAGTCCGGTCTGGGTGGGGATTTGAACATACGACCACCGTGGCGAGGGAGAGCGTGCTGGACACTGGTTTCGTCGGCTGCCACCTGGGCGGGAGTGTCTGTCAGACAAACCTGGTGATTTGAGTGGTTCGCTTCGTGTTTCCAGTGACTTCTGTGTCCACAAATGTTGGGTACAAGGAGGTGGCGGTCTCATGTGTCCTTTGTTCCAAGGCAGTTGTTTGGTGTGTGAGCAGGTTGTGTCTCATGTGTCCTTTGTTCCAAGGCAGTTGTTTGGTGTGTGAGCAGGTTGTGTCTCATGTGTCCTTTGTTCCAAGGCAGTTGTTTGGTGTGTGTGCAGGTTGTGTCTCATGTGTCCTTTGTTCCAAGGCAGTTGTTTGGTGTGTCAGCAGGTTGTGTCTCATGTGTCCTTTGTTCCAAGGCAGTTGTTTGGTGTGTCAGCAGGTTGTGTCTCATGTGTCCTTTGTTCCAAGGCAGTTGTTTGGTGTGTGTCAGCAGGTTGTGTCTCATGTGTCCTTTGTTCCAAGGCAGTTGTTTGGTGTGTGAGCAGGTTGTGTCTCATGTGTCCTTTGTTCCAAGGCAGTTGTTTGGTGTGTCAGCAGGTTGTGTCTCATGTGTCCTTTGTTCCAAGGCAGTTGTTTGGTGTGTGTCAGCAGGTTGTGTCTCATGTGTCCTTTGTTCCAAGGCAGTTGTTTGGTGTGTGAGCAGGTTGTGTCTCATGTGTCCTTTGTTCCAAGGCAGTTGTTTGGTGTGTCAGCAGGTTGTGTCTCATGTGTCCTTTGTTCCAAGGCAGTTGTTTGGTGTGTGAGCAGGTTGTGTCTCATGTGTCCTTTGTTCCAAGGCAGTTGTTTGGTGTGTCAGCAGGTTGTGTCTCATGTGTCCTTTGTTCCAAGGCAGTTGTTTGGTGTGTCAGCAGGTTGTGTCTCATGTGTCCTTTGTTCCAAGGCAGTTGTTTGGTGTGTGAGCAGGTTGTGTCTCATGTGTCCTTTGTTCCAAGGCAGTTGTTTGGTGTGTGAGCAGGTTGTGTCTCATGTGTCCTTTGTTCCAAGGCAGTTGTTTGGTGTGTGAGCAGGTTGTGTCTCATGTGTCCTTTGTTCCAAGGCAGTTGTTTGGTGTGTGAGCAGGTTGTGTCTCATGTGTCCTTTGTTCCAAGGCAGTTGTTTGGTGTGTGAGCAGGTTGTGTCTCATGTGTCCTTTGTTCCAAGGCAGTTGTTTGGTGTGTGAGCAGGTTGTGTCTCATGTGTCCTTTGTTCCAAGGCAGTTGTTTGGTGTGTGAGCAGGTTGTGTCTCATGTGTCCTTTGTTCCAAGGCAGTTGTTTGGTGTGTGAGCAGGTTGTGTCTCATGTGTCCTTTGTTCCAAGGCAGTTGTTTGGTGTGTCAGCAGGTTGTGGATCTCGGCATGCCATGGGATCGTTGCTCTCTGCTCCCTGTTGTTGTTTCAGGAGTCTGTTTCTTCAAACATCTGTTTCTTCACAGATCTGCTGGTTCAAACATATGTTTTTTAAAGGATCTGTTGATTTTGGAATCTGTTTTCTCCTAGTATTTGTTTCTTCACGAATCTGCTTCAATAATCCGTTACTTGAAGGATCTTTTTCTTTAAAAGATCTATTTCTTCACATGATCTGTTTGTACAACTGATGTGTTTCTGCAAACACGTTTCTTCAAATGATCTGTTCCTTCCAGGATCTGTTGTTTCAAGAATCTGTTTCCTCACATGATCTGTTTCTTCAAGAACCTGTAACTGCATGACTTAGAAGGGTCAGGAGTATAGCGCCCTAGAAGCTGCTTGTTGTTGTCACGATCTGATCAACTGAAAGTGCACCGTGTTTTACAGTCAGAACCCCACAATCAAGCCTATGTTTGTTTGTCCCCGAAAAGTCTTAAATCCGTGGTCACACCCAGACAGCACACCTGTCACACCTGTTTGTCGGAGGCCTGCGCTCATGGGTCAGGTGTGAACATTTGCTCTAAGGTGCATTCTTGGGATCGTGGCCTCGGAGTTCAAGAACATCGGTTCAAAGGTTACAATTTGCACGGCAAACAACGTAGGCTAGTGGGATGTATGTGAAGCGTCTCCAGGCACGCTCACAAAACGGTGACCAATTTACAACAAACAAAATCACACCAGGGCTCAACATTTTTAAACTCTCAGTCGATGAAGTTCACCCCGTGTTGACACTCTGGGGTTCAAGGCAAAAGGTGCAAACATTTCATTGCACGGGAGTTTATCCCACATGGCGATGTGTTATTGCCACAGGACATATTACACGAATTGGCTAGTTCTGCACCACTGGGTCGGGTATTGGTGCATGATAAGGCAGATGTGGTCACAGACCTTTGGGTTCGTGCGGAAGAACAGACAGATTATCATGGCCTGGAGAGAATGGTGCTGCAGGGAGTGACCAGAGGATCTGGCTGACACTTGGGACTCCGAAGAAAGGCCAGACGGACACATAATCAAACTGCTACTTGTACCTTTAGTATTGGGACTCTTCGTTGGCTGTTGCAGGCGAGGAAGGGGCATATATCAGAATGATTGCCGTTGTGTCGAATCTTGACTCTCCAGTATTGGTTTTGTGCTGTCTGGGTTGTCTCAAGGCTCCCCAACAGGTGATTGCTGTGTATTTTGTCTTTTTTGTTTCAAGGTTCCCCAACAAGTAATATTCCTGTGTATTTTGTCTAGGTTCTTTCAAGGTTCCCCAACAGATGATATTTCTTTGTATTTTGTCTGGGTCGTTCAAGGTTCCCCAACAGGTGATAGTCCTGTGTATTTTGTCTGGGTTGTGTCAATGTTTCCCAAGAGGGGATATTTCTGTGTTTCCGCAGGGCGGTCAGCCGAAGTCGTCGCACAAAGCATTAACTCAGTATCTCAAGCGACGACCCCCAGGGATCTCCGAAGAAAATTGCACTGGTGCTTCTAAGGACTGAGTTCGGGACCTGCCCCATGAGCTTGGTATCGCGGAGACCTCCCTCTGCCCCATGAGCTTGGTATCGCGGAGACCTCCCTCTGACCCATGACCTTGGTATCGCGGAAACCTCCCTCCGGCCCCACCTCATACACTTATTTAGATATGCTTGTGTTTCTCATACTGGGCACTCATACAGCGGCTTTCCGCTTCCATCTGTCTGCTGGCATGGTCTTTAACTTCTTGTTTACCCGTTCCTCTTCTACACCCGATGTGGGAGTAATTTACTTTCATGTCAACTGGCGCTGTGCAGAAGTGTTGGTATTGTTGCAGCTGTTGTTCTTGCTGCTGCTGCTGTTGCTGCTGTTGCTGCTGCTGCTGCTGCTGTTGCTGCTGCTGCTGTTGCTGCTGCTACTGTTTTTATTGTTTTTATTCACCTGGTCTTTCATACACCTGAACCAGCTACTCATCATTGACCAAGTCTAACATTACCTTGCCAGCCTTACACACCGCACACAATTTCTCAGTTTCCCCTTCCCAGCACAAACAGCCTCAACCACTCATGCCAACCCGGTACATTGTGTTCAACTCCTGCTCACAATCTCAACCCTCTATGCGACTATATCACCTCCATCGCATGTTGGCCATCCCCACCCACCAAGCCAAGGATTCCAAGAAGGCTACCTCAACCCCCTGTCGCTAGCCCTCATCCCGCCACGCCGACATTCTTTCAGCAAGCACAAGCAACACCGCCACGTCAAACGTGACCCCCGCGCCACGTTTGTCCTCGGCAAACAATCTTCAACTTCTTGACATGTATTTTTTTAAATTCCGGACGGGCTAGGAGACTCGACCAATCTCCGCGTAATTGTGTAAAGACGTATTCAATGGACACTTCCGAGCATCGGGTAGTCGAGAGGGTGTCCAGTTGATATTTTATAGAACACGCTCCGGGGGATTAATAGCTTTGTCGGTATTGATTGGCACTCACAGAAACCACGAAGACAAAACAGATCCAAGAGTACGGTCTATCAACTATCTGAACACACCGAGGCACGTTGCAAAACGGGTCATTGACCCACCTCAATCCAGAACTATGCCATCACTATACAGGTCGTCGCTGAGGCTACGGAGTCGCAGGCCGCCCTGCGAGATGAGTCTATGGGATAAACCCGGTGCAATGAAGTCAATGCTCTTAGAAAGACAGGTCCATCATCCACCCGCACACACAATTATGTGGAGAAGGTATGCAGTGTGCATGAGCAAGTCGCCGCCGAACGTGTTGCGTGGAGGGCAAATATCAGAAAGGGAATAAAGACAAAGGAGAAAATGATTGCAGATATGTCACACACTGAGCGTGTGAGACGTAAGATGGTGCATGATGGTGGAAATGACCATGTGTTCACATGCATCCACTGTGGACGAACATTTAAAGGGCAAATTGGTCTTATCAGTCACATTCGCTACTGCCACAGGTTGTAGTTATTTTGCCTTTTTGAAGCACAATATAACAAACTATCGTCTGTCATGATAGCAAGATGCCGAGGAATGTGTGGTTGTGGGGGTGTAATTACAAAGTTTGAGGCGGTAAAACTGTCTGGACAGTTTTGAAGACAACGAGCGCAGTGGGGTTGGGTGGGCTGCGTCTGCAATATTGTGTGTAGGTTTGTGTTGAGGGATTATTTCTGGTCCTGTTTGGTTCGAGTCCATCCATGGAATCGGACTTCCCGCTTTAATCGATCGTTTTTTTTTTTAATGTTTCCCTTTTGCAACTTTGTTTTCCGGTCTCCGTGGCCAAAGGCTTGCGAACGCGTTTCGTGAGCCGCTTACCAGGCGTTCGAAACTCAGCTGCGACCAATTTGTGCAGCAGACCGTGTCGCGCTGTGTTATAACTTGTTGGTATGGGAGCTGGTCGTTCAGAAAGCAATGGCAAACTACTGAACGTAAAACTTACCTAGTTCATCAACAACAGCTGAAAAATGCTGGTGTTGACCGCATCGTCCTGCAAGGGATATGCAACATTTTAAAAAAAACTTTGTTTTCCCCTATCACATTTGCTTTCACATTTCTATGTCACATGGCTTTCTGGAAGTGTCATGGCGTGTTATATGTTGCATATTCAATATTTCTCCACGTCTCCTGGAGACATTTCTCCACCCCTGATTTCCTGGAGACATTCCTACCTCCCTTATCTCCTAGAGAAATGCCCCCCCCCCCCCTCCCGATATCCTGGAGACATTTCTCTCCCTTTGGTCTCCTTGAGACATTTTTCCCTCTTGATCTCCTAGAAAATGTCTCGCCCTTGATCTCCTGGAGACATTTCTCCCTCCCTGATCTCCTGGAGACATTTATACCCTCTTGGTCTCTGGAAATATTTCTCCTCCCCCCCCCCCCCGATCTTCTGAAAACACCCCCCCCCCCCACCCCTGATCTACTGGAGACACTTCTCCCTCCTTGATCTCCTGGAGACATTTCTCCCTCCCTGAACACCTGGAGACATTTATATCCTCTTGATCGCCCGGAGACATTTCTCTCTCCCTGATCATCTGGAGACATCACCTCCCACCTCCCCCTTGATCTACTGGAGACACTTCTCCCTCCTTGATCTCCTGGAAACATTTCTCCCTCATTGATCTCCTGGATCGATTTATCTCCCCTTGCTCTCCTGGATACAATTTTCTACATATGATCTCCTTGAGACATTTCCCCCTTGATCTCCTGGAGACATTTCTCCCTCCCTGATCTCCTGGAGATATTCACATGTCATTGCCAGCTTGTTGAAGAACCCCTTCACGCGTCTTGTCCCCCGTGCTATGGCCCCGTTGCTCCATATCTTCGGGTTTCTCCTAAGGACGAGCCAGGTCTGTTACCTGACCCAACCACCGTGTGTTCCAACTGCCCGCTCAGGGGCCACCACCCATATTTCACAAAACCAGAAGTTTCAGTCAGCTGCTTGCCCTTTTACATGGCCTTGCAGTCAATCCCAGCATATATTGGATTTACTGGGTAGTTCGTGTGTTTAGTAGTTTGCCATTGCTTTCTGAATGAGATGAGATGTACAATTGGAGAGCGCGAAACTAGTTTTGTTCTGTCGTCTTCTTTGGGTGCCTCGTTTGGAGCAAATATCTTCGACCATGATCCTGCAGAACTCTGTCGTCTGAGACTGTCATGAAGGTCTTGCTGGTGTTATCTGTTGTCTAGCTGGTACACGTTTCATGTGTGACTTTCTCTGTCTTCTCTGCCTCTCTTCTCTGGTATTTCCACACATCGGGATCATTTCTTTATTTCATCGTTCCTGTTGAGAAAAATAAAAGTCGCCTAGCAGGAGTTTAGTGTGGCTACGTGAAGTGTTAGGATCATCACATGCAGGGAGGAACGGATGGCCTGCCTGTCGTCACGTAGCGCACGACGAGGGCTGGTATCTAACCGTTGCCCATCAGATCATCCAGGTAAGGCTTCTTGTGTTGAGAAGAAGAATCAGAGAAAATGTATGTGGGTTTTGAGGTCATCAGCCTATTTTGTTAATTGTATGTGGTCTAGACTAAACATCGTGACATATGGAATGACTAAATGACATGAAATGTCAACTACAGCACACCTGCCGGCACTAGACAGAAGCTGCTATGTATGTTTGATCAAAGAGTGAGGAACTGCATAATGTCGGTCGTCTAACCATTGGTTGTGGACCAAAATTCCTACGCACCATTTCCTCCAATGAAATCTCGGGCAGTTACTGAAGGAAGCTAGTACATACGAGACTCGGAACTACTTTTCAACTATTGTCGGGTTTAATGAGTGGATCTATTGTTGCCCCATGCCCGACTTAACTGCAAACTAGACATATTGTTGCTGTAATTGCGTTAGTCGTTTCACTTAATGAAATGGAAATAGATATTGTGTCCGTAATTAGAAGTGAGAGAAACAGATATTGTGACTGTAATTAGAACTGGGAGAAGTGATTTTTGTGTCTGCTTCCTTGGTTTAATTACTTTCGGGCGGGTTTCCTGCTGCCTAGCTGGCTTTGGTTGCTGTGTGATGGGCGGACTGGCTGGAATGTTACGATGTCCAACTCTGCCCCTTGAGTTACCAGGTTCGTATCTCAAAACACGCCTGGGCATTGTTTCAAGAACCACAATTTTATAATGATATCACACGCCCACCTAAACACTCTTCCTCCCTCCCCCACTCCCCCCTCCCTCACTTTGGGCGTCGGTGCAGTCAGTTAGTTAGTTGCATATCCCTTTACAGGACGTAGCAGTCAACTCCAGCATATTTTTACTGTTTGTTATTCCTGGGTAAGTTTACGTTCAGTAGTTTGCCATTACTTTCTGAATGACCGGCAGAGCTGTGGAAAAAAAATAAATTCTGGACATAACACTACCACAGGAGATCCTAACCCTGGAACGTCAAGCATTTTTTCCCACATTGTCAAAGAACCTTTCGAGCCAAAATAGGCCTTATCAGCCATCTTAGAACTCACAGCTCCATACTTTCAACCCCATTGGATGAAATGACAACCACCCAAACAATCGACCAACCAGTCAACCACCTAAACAATCGACCAACCAGTCAACCACCCAAACAATCGACCAACCAGTCAACCACCCAAACAATCGACCTACCAGTCAACCACCCAAACAATCGACCAACCAGTCAACCACCCAAACAATCGACCAACCAGTCAACCACCCAAACAGTCGACCAACCAGTCAACCACCCAAACAGTCGACCTACCAGTCAATCACCCAAACAGTCGACCTACTCGACAGCCACCCAAATAGTCGATCTACCACAGTCAACAACCTAAACAGTAGACCAACCCGATAACCACACAAACAGACGACCTACCCGACAACCACTCAAACATTCGACCTATCCGACAACCACACAAACAGTCGACCTACCCGACAATTACCCAAACAGTCGACCTATACAACAACCACAAACCAGTCGACCTACCCAACCACTCAACCAGTAGACCTACCAGTTAACCACTGAACCAGTCGACCTGTCAGTCAACCAAAAATGACATGACTATTTCTTCTTCTCGCCGTATTTAATCGCAAAACAAATGTGCATTCCATGTAACAAGAATGCATGGACCCCGGACATGGATCTAGTCCGTCAATAACCCTTTTTGTATAGGATTCAACCCTGACCACTGTGCTGGAACCTACTGCCCTGCCAACATTGCCACGAGGCGCAAACAGACACCCGTACTCTTACTCCAACGCATCTGACCGCCTGGGGATGACAGCACCCCGGGCAGCTAACTGCGGAGCCGCTGTTTTCTTAACGCTTCATTTGTTGTCGTAATTGCGGACCGATGTGTCCTCGGAGCGCCCGTAATGACCGGCTGTTGTTGATTTGTCTCACGCGCGGCCATTTGTTCCGGGTCTCCAGTTCGGCTGCCTTTAATGGGGAATCAATTTGGCTTTCAGTTGTGGGCTTGTGCTTGCGTCCCCCAGGCGGTGTCCGTGCCTTGAGGTGGGATTCTCTCATTTATTTCTTGTTGTGGTCTTGTGTGTGCTTGGGTTTTCTTATCGTCTTCAGCAAGAGGGGTTTGATAAACCAGTTGTGGAGTTATGTGGTGTGGTGTGTGTGTGTGTGTGTGTGATTGTGTGTGTGTGTGGTGTGTGTGGTGTGTGTGTGTGTGTGGTGTGTGCGTGTGTGTGGTGTGTGTGTGTGTGTGTATGTGTGTGTGGAGAGAGACTCTAGACTTGTGTGAGTATGGGAGACTTCCATGTAGTTTGTGTGTGAGGGATAATGTCGTATGGTTTGTGTGTAAGGATCCATAATGTGGTTTGTATGAGGGGACTTTAGTGTGGTTTGTGCCAGGAGCCAGTAAACACGGTGTGTGTTTCTTGTAGGGACTACAGTACTGTCACCAGGACCATTTGTTCTCATCTGAGATACGTCCCCCACTCGCTGCCTTGACTGTTGTTCTGATCCCCGATACAGCATCCTCCACTCGCTGCAGTGCTCGCTTGCTTGCTTGCTGCTGCTTGCTTGCTTGCATTCGCTGGCTGTGAACTCCAGCGTGAAGTCCTGTATGTCGGATGAAGATATCCTGTTGTCCAACATCAGTGTGAAGCCATACCGGACCTGAGGTTTGCGTGAGTATCCATTGTCCCATGTCTGGCTTATTGGTGTGCAGACTGGTGGTTCCTCGCCGTGCAGGCAGATACTCTCCGACTTCGGAAGAATCAGCGATCCTACTACGTTAGATAAGACCCCGAAGGGACCTGTTGTCCTGGACGCACGACTAGAACGTGTTAGTAGGTCTTGGCCAGTATAGAACCTGGCCCTGGTGCCTTGGAAACAACTCTGCGTCCCACTCGCTGCAGTGACTGTTGGGCTGCGACATCATCGCCTCACATGACTGGGACACGCCAGTTATTGAATAAACAAAACTCATTGCCGTCCTTCATACTGGGATTATCATGTACCTTCCCAGCTGGCGTGGGCGATCGTGCACCTCCACACAGCTCGGTCCCTGGTGTTCTGGGTATGTTCTGTTGATGACATCCTCCACGCCAGCCTCCCTGTCCGCCATCCAGCACTATTTCTATCTATCACTGACTCTTTTCAAACTGATCATACTATGCTGTCACGATGTTTCCTTATGGTCACGATGTTTCCATGTGGTCACGACGTTTACCTGTGGTCACGACGTTTACCTGTGGTCACGACGTTTCCCTGTGGTCACGACGTTTCCCTGTGGTCACGTTTCTTTCCCTATAGTCAGGATGTTTCCCTGTAGTGATGATGTTTCCCTGTGGTCACGACGTTTCCCGTGGTCACGATGTTTCCCTATGGTAATGATGTTTCCCTGTGGTCACGATATTTCCCTGTGGCCATTAGCCGCTTTCGTATAGTTGTGTGTAATATTCCACTTCCATTGGCCGCTTTCATATAGTTGTGTGTAATATTCCACCTTCATTAGCCGCTTTCGTATAGTTGTGTGTAATATTCCACTTCCATTAGCCGCTTTCGTATAGTTGTGTGTAATATTCCACCTTCATTAGCCGCTTTCGTATAGTTGTGTGTAATGTTCCACTTTCATTGGCCGCTTTCATATAGTTGTGTGTAATATTCCACCTTCATTAGCCGCTTTCGTATAGCTGTGTGTAATGTTCCACTTTCATTGGCCGCTTTCGTATAGTTGTGTGTAA
Source organism: Cepaea nemoralis (assembly GCA_014155875.1). Lineage (NCBI taxonomy): Eukaryota > Metazoa > Mollusca > Gastropoda > Stylommatophora > Helicidae > Cepaea > Cepaea nemoralis. Next base: position 229,670 of record JACEFZ010028100.1, read on the forward strand.
TGTTCCACTTTCATTGGCCGCTTTCGTATAGTTGTGTGTAATGTTCCACCTTTAGTAGCCGCTTTCGTATAGTTGTGTGTAATGTTCCACTTTCATTGGCCGCTTTCGTATAGTTGTGTGTAATGTCCCACCTTTATTAGCCGCTTTCGTATAGTTGTGTGTAATGTTCCACTTTCATTATCCACTTTCGTATAGTTGTGTGTAATGTTCCACTTTCGTTATCCGCTTTCGTATAGTTGTGTGTAATGTTCCACTTTCGTTATCCACTTTCGTATAGTTGTTTGTAATGTTCTACTTTCAGTAGCCGCTTTCGTATAGTTGTGTGTAATGTTCCACTTTCATCATTCGCTTTCATATAGTTGTGTGTAATGTTCCACTTTCATTATTCGCTTTCGTATAGTTGTGGGTAATGTTCCACTTTCAATAGCCGCTTTCGTATAGTTGTGTGTAATGTTCCACTTTCATTAGCCTCTTTCGTATGGCTATTCTGGCAGTCCAAGATATTCACAACCTTCGTCTTACAAATCACAGAAATATAGATTTAAAACTGTGAGTACAAGCAGTCGTTGTACTGGTCAATTGGTTTGTTACAATTAACAAGGTTAAAGTACACAATCCATCCATACATCATTATCAATTAACTGAATTACTGGCGCGTCCCTAGCAACCACTGCAAAACGCGGACTAGTAATTGACACAGCGGAACAAACCAGTGTTACCTTTCACGCGCAACGATTTCTAATGGCGTCATGTATAGTCCCCGATGGTTTGTTGTCTGGCGTTTATAGCGAGCCTCATTTGCCGTAACGATTCATGCCGCGGCCCTTTATAGCTGGATTGTTGCTCTTTATATCCGGGCTGTAGCAGAGAAATGAGAGTGGCATTTTAATATAGGACACAAGTGGCAAAAGTGGTCTTTCATTTGTTGGTGGATTGTGGCGGATCTCGCCAGATGTGCTTGTTGTAGGCTTGGGTGTTGGACTTGCGGCGTGGGAGACCATGTTGCTGCGGGACTGCTTGCCAGAGGCTGGCGTGTTAGCGTAGTTGATAAGAGGCTCGGCTGATGTCATGAGCACGGCCTGACGAGGGTTCGTCACCTGCTAGTAGAGATCCTGACTGACCACCGATCCTCCGTGGACTCAGGCCTACAACTTGCGATGTGTCCTGTCACTCCAAAGATCCGTAGGAGAATCTTGAGGTGAATCTTTTTTAATAAATTATCCTAAGGGTTAATAAATAATCGTGGATCTTGTGAGATAAATTGTAAGAAGACACAGTTTATTGTCGTCACTAGAAAGAAAGAAATACCACAATGTAATATAAGGATAAATAGGAATATTCTTAAATAAGCGAATCGGTACAAAAATCTCGGAACAGTCATAACATCTAATGGGAGATGCCTTGAAGAAAATTCGACAAGAATCGCCATGGCAAAGGTAGCCTTTTGAAAGACGGAAAACATAATGACCAATAAAATGATGTCATTTACACTGAGGAAAAGGGTCTGTGTTACAAAGAATCTGCACTTTTGTATGGATGTGAAGCGTGGACAATGAGCAGACAATCTATAAAACATCTAGTGGCAGTGGAAATGTGGTTTCTGAAGGGGAAAAATGCAAAGAATACCATCATTACATGGAACAACACAACAGTTGATGAGTCCCTGTATGTATCACTACAGGAATGATGATAGTGAGACCTGATCAACCACCGATAAGAATATACAATAACACAAAATATGGATACAGAGCTGACGGACAACCTAGAGCACAGTGGAAAGACAACACCAAGGATGGGCTAGACATGCAGGGGCACGACTTAAGCCAGCAACACATCTGGTCTATTCCCCACCCCTCCTCTATCTGCATCAAGTGTGGGATATTGAACGCGACCCCATCCAGCCGAGGTGTTACAATAGGCACAATCTCGGCCTGTAGAGGACTTAGTCACCAAACGTCGTAAAGCAATGACCCTGTATGAGGGTGCACTAGTTTTGTTGGTTTACAGCTCGGTGTCACAAAGTGACGGGCTTCAGACTCGGCCAACAACGCCCCAGGAGTAGCTCAGTATAGCTAGCTGAGATTATCTAGCATTAGTCAGCACAGTGGAATGGAGCCGGAGCCCGCAGCTCATTAGTATTCTCTAGTAAACTTGTTACAAGTTAGTTGATTGTCCTGTACAGAGCGGGGTTGTCAGCCCCAGCATTGATTGTCTGTTTGTGATTTACTAGGCATTGTGCTTCAGCAGTTTGTCATTGCCTTCTGAACAGCCGACGCCTCATACCATCGAAATCAACGCAACGCGGTCTGCTGCTAAATCATCCCTGGGTGATTTACACAGGAAATCAATTGGCGAACCCGTTGGGGCCACTGAGACAGTTACATTAACAAATACACATAGTATTGTTTGCCGCAGGTGATTTAGAACCCCCGATTTAGCATGATCAGAAATGATGAAACTGTGGTTACGCATTTTCTCTCATGTTGGTAGTACATAGTTATGTCGCCCAGCTACCGAGTTGAGTGCCTGGAGCGACACTATGAGCTGTAGATTTCGTGTAGAGTGCTTTTATATCGTCCCCCGGTTGTTTGCATTATGAACTTTATTTTAAGAACATGGCTGCAGCCGGTTGCTGAACTAGCTAGTTTTGCATTATGCAGTAATGTGTTGCTGCTGTATAAAAGCTGCTGTATTTCTAGTGACTGCTGCTACCTTCGTTGATGAACTGTAATTGTCGTGGCAGACTGTTGTGTTGGCATGCTGGCAGCGGCCGCATGCATGTAGTACTTGCCTGTGCGTGATGTTGGTGTGACTGGGAATATGTTTGTTGTTTTTTTTTTTGCGCTCGCTCGCTTTTGAACTTAAGCGTAGTCCATACACACTACTTCTAGTAGTGGTGGACAGAATTTTGCGTGTGGATTAGCTTTCCCTATTAATAGAACATTGTCCCTCGCCATCTGGCGAACCCACTCCGACTTCAGAGGTACTTGTAATTTACGTCCACAAGTCAAGGACGACAGGTCAACATTTTAGTCTAGCTGGCCGGTGTATGGGTCGAACTCCTTACCTCGGCATCAGCTCACCGGATGTTTAAACAAGCCTTGTTATCCATTCTACCTTGCTGACCTACTGGAATATGTTTGAATCATGTCAGGATCTGTATTTGATTAACCGCGGGTGCCCAGCGAAACACTGCATGAATCACCCCCAATATGAACCAGGGCGGAGATCAGAAATGTCAGTCTTCATGGCACATCATCATGCTGATGATATCTTCCAACTGCCAATAATTCACAATCCTCCCGGGCATCAAGGAGTACTGACCCCATCACATGCCCCAATGAGGCCATCCAGAGACTGTTTACAAATTTTTACTCCGCTGCTATTTCTTGGCGCCAATATTCTTCATACGTCTGCACAATTCCCCCTGTCCCCCTGCCTATGTACTTTCCCTTTTCCCCGACTTGTGAATGATATATTTCCCCAGCTACCTGCCCCACAGGGACCGGGATATTCTGCAGCGTCAGGTATACATGTTGTCCCCTGGCATCCGGTTGCCAGACAACGCGGCGCCAGGCGCTGTTCACATTTTTGTGCTTGAAAACATATTTATGTGAAATATCGCTTGCAATAACACGCTGCCGAAGTGGCAATATTGACTCGGTCTATATTCTATAGAGTTAATCACGTGGATATTGACTCGGTCTATATTCTATAGAGTTAATCACGTGGAAAGTATCAGCTGAAAATTTGTGAGTGCGAGTCATTACGGAGGCGAGGTGGTGCTGCGGCTAGTATGTGTGCCTGGTGGTTAGGTAGTTTATGTTCGAACCTTAATTTATGACCAGAGAACCAACAACGAATGTCTGGCACGAACTCATGAGAGCAGAACATTACAGACATCTAGGAGAGAGAGAGAGGGAGAGAGAGAGAGAGAGAGAGAGAGAGAGAGAGAGAGAGAGAGAGAGAGAGAGAGAGAGAGAGAGAGAGAGAGAGAGATGTGGTCACGTGATCAGATGGCAGGCCATGGAGAGAAGAGTCACGATTGGAAGGATGAGCGGTAAGAGAAGCAGAGGCAGGCCGGGAAGAAAACTGTACTCCTCACTCCAACAGTTGCATATTGAACTCCCCACTGCCACAGCCGTGAATGCGATGATCCAGCAAGAGTTGTGACAGCACGCACCAAGCTGTCATGTATTGCCTGCAGGGTTTCCCCTGCTATCAACCTTCACTGTCCCAGAGTTTGGCGCTGGTAAAGGCAGAAGATCATTCTCTCTGTCCGCGTTCCCCACATGACCTAAACAATACATGCACACACATTCCCGATGGTTTCAGTCATCCACGTGTGAGTGTAGAGCACCAGGGACAATAATTGCTTCTGTATCGGAATGGAGATAGAGGTGGCCACCGCCGGGAATCCCAGCAACCAATGTATTGCTTCATCATTGAGAGCTGAAGCTCAAGTCAGGCACTGAAGACAAATATCCGGTCACAGAAAAACGATCAGATGGACATACTGCAACCAATCACTGACCGTCCATTCTCCATGTTGGTGATGATCGATCCGGGTAATCCTGTGGAAGATATTACATTGAGAGCTTGCAGTAGTGAGGCCTTACATATATTAGTTTGTGGCAAATGAAGTGAAATTATCATTTCATCTCCTTCCCGCCTGCCCTTTCTCAGAGACATCGTTGGCGTCCATTTAAGGACCTTGGCTTCTGCTGTGACTCAAGAAGCAACTCTTAACTGGTTGCGGGGGTCAGACGATAGATGATCATCATGACAGGTGGATATAGGTCATGTTGCAGCATCCAGGACGGCGAGCTCCTCTAGCGATCAACTACACCTGGGAACATCCCCCAACCATGTCCGATATATTGTTCTACGATCTGTTCATGTTCTGGCTTGTCTTCCCCGATCGGGACTTAGGCGCTCATGGTTGGCTGAAGTTTGTGGCTGAATTTGTTTACGTGACGGGGCAGTTTGCTCTAAGAACAACCCATCCTTAGTCGCTCCTAACGGCAGGCCTGACAGGGTTCAGTGTTACAGTTCTGGCCCTCCCTGGCGGCTCCCGGTCACACACGCGGGTATTCTCCTTGGACTCGTACATGCATGCTGGGTTCCAGTGTTAATACTCTAAGCTTTCCCGTGGCGAAGGAGCTACAAAAGTAATTGGGCAATCCCGCATACCGTGTTCGAAACACAGCTGCGGGAAATTTGGAAACAGACTACCTTGGTTTTTATACAGTGGTATGAGTGCCGGTCATTCTGAAAGCAATGACAAACTACTGAACGTAAACTTGTAAGGAAATCACAAACAGTAAAAAAAAAAGTTGGGGTTGACTGCGACGTACTTTAAAGGATATGCAACTAACTCAATTCCCCCTTTTATCCCGTGAATACACGGGCTGTTTAGTGGCCCCCTACGACACGCATGGTAGGTTACAGCTTTACAGTTTGTTTCTCCTTGGGGTCCCTGTGACACTTGGGGCAACATAGTGGTTCATCATATTTATCCAGAACACAGCATGCTTCATATCCAACGGCGTGCTGTGACCGCTGCAATTCCACCTGAACACGTGGATCCGACCTTCATCTTCACAGAATCCTCTTTCGGTTAGTGGCTCAACTTCCGCTAGGGGACAGCACTCATTATATCCGGGGCCAAGGGAGATAAGTAATTGGAATAATATGTTAAAACTCTTACAACGTATCGAGTTGAGTTCTCCTAGACGGGTCTATACAGGCGTTGCTCTCACCCTCTCCTCTCAATTCGCTTTCTTTCTCCCCAGCTTTCCTCTTCTCTCTCTACCTTTTTTGTTGGAATGAAAGGACAACATCCATTGTGTATTGATCTGCAGACTGGAAGCGCCTTGCAGCGTTTCGGAAATCAATACTACATGTTCCTTTCTGACAGATATATTAACATGGCGCCGGTACATGCATAGATCTCTTCACATCAGCCAAGATGACCGGACGGCTTGCTTCCACAGCTGTATCTGTGTCTATCAGGATGGTTTATGTCCACAACTTTATCTATGTCTATCGGTTATGTTTATGTCCACAAATTTATTGGTGTCTATCAGTACGGTTTACGTCCACAATGTTTATCCATGTCTATGAGTAACGTTAAATCCAATGTTATATCTGTCTATCAGTACAGTTTACGTCCACAGTTATATATGTCTATCAGGGATGTTTGCGTCCACAGCTTTATCTATGTCTATTAGCCACGTTTACGTCCATAGTTGTATGTGTCATTCAGTACGGCATGCGTATACAATTTTATTTGTGGCCATCAGTACGATCTACGTCCATAATGTTTATCCCTGTCTATCTGTAACGTTTACGTCCACAGTTTGATATATGTCTATCGGTTATGTTTACGTCCATAGTTTAATCTGTCTGTTGGTCAGGTTGACGTCCATAATTTTTATCTATGTGTTTCAGAAAGTCTTTTATCCACAACTTTTATTTCTGGGTTTCAGTGCTGCAACCACCTCGCCACACTTGTCTCAACCTGCAACCATCTGTCTCAACCTGCAACCATTTGTCTCAACCTGCAACCACCCGTCACAACCTGCAACCTTCTCCTCTCACTTGTCTCATGCTACTGTCACTTCATCTCACCTTTCTCATCCAACTGTCATCTCATCTCACCTGTCTCATCCTACTATCACCTCATTTCACCTGTCTCATTCTCCTGTAGCTTAATCTCACTGTCTTATCCTACAGTCATCTCATCTCACATGTCTCATCCTGCTGTCACCTCATCTCCCTCTCATCTTACTGTCACCTCATTTCACCTGCCTCATCCTACTGTTACCTCATCCCCCTCTTTCAACCTACTGTCACCTCATCTCACCTGTCTGACCCTACTGTCATCTCATCTCACCTGTCTCATCCTGCTGTCACCTCAACATCCTGTCTCATCCTACTGACACCACATTTCACCTTTATCATCCTACTTTCACCTCATCTCACCTTTCTCATCCTACTGACACCTCATCTCACCTTTCTCATCCTACTGACACCTCATCTCACCTTTCTCATCCTACTGTCACCTCATCTCACCTGTCTCATCCTACTGACACCTCATCTCACCTGTCTCATCCTACTGACACCTCATCTCACCTGTCTCATCCTACTGACACCTCATCTCACCTGTCTCATCCTACTGACACCTCATCTCACCTGTTTTATCCTACTGTCACCTCATCTCACCTGTCTCATCCTACTGACACCTCATCTCACCTGTCTCATCCTACTGACACCTCATCTCACCTGTCTCATCCTACTGACACCTCATCTCACCTGTCTCATCCTACTGACACCTCATCTCACCTGTCTCATCCTACTGACACCTCATCTCACCTGTCTCATCCTACTGACACCTCATCTCACCTGTCTCATCCTACTGACACCTCATCTCACCTGTCTCATCCTACTGACACCTAACCTCACCTGTCTCATCCTACTGACACCTCATCTCACCTGTCTCATCCTACTGACACCTCATCTCACCTGTCTCATCCTACTGACACCTCATCTCACCTGTCTCATCCTACTGACACCTCATCTCACCTGTCTCATCCTACTGTCACCTCATCTCACCTGTATGATCCTGTGTATCCCTTCAATCACATTGAACTATACCTGTGTGATCTCACTCATCTCACCTGAACGCAGCTCACCTGTGTGACCCCACCAGCTCCAACAATCCAGGTGATAGATCTCAGGCGGTAAATGAAGATCGTGGAATGTCCATGATTGACACGTGTTTAGGAGACTTGACTTCGTGCAGGAATTTTCCAACTTTTTTGGAATAAAACTGTGTGTGTGTGTGTGTGCGTGCGTGCGTGCGTGCGTTCGTGCATGCGTGCGTGCGAGCGAGCGAGCGAGTGAGCGAGCGAGCGAGTGAGTGAGCGAGCGAGTGAGTGAGTGAGTGAGTGAGTGATAATTTAATGCTATATAACTGTAAGTATGTAGGTAGGTGGTTAGGTATGTATTGTGTAAGAATGCATGCATGTGCGTATGTTCGTGCGTGCGCACATACGTGTCTTTCTGTCCATCCATTTAACTATCTAACCACCCATTACCCATCCATGTCTGTCTGTCTGTCTGCATGCTCTAAATGTCTCTCTGTCTGCATGCTCTAAATGTTTGTCTGCCTACCTTCTGTCTGTCTGTCTGTCTGCATGCTCTAAATGTTTGTCTGCCTACCTGCCTGTCTGTCTGCTTGTCTGCCTGTCCCGTCTATCTGTCTGCATGCTCTGTCTGTCTGTCTGTCTCTCTGTCTGTCTCCATGCTCTAAATGTCTGTCTGTCTGTCTGTCTGTCTGTCTGTCTCCATGCTCTAAATGTCTGTCTGTCTCCATGCTCTAAATGTCTGTCTGTCTGTCTGTCTCCATGCTTTAAATGTCTGTCTGTCTGTCTGCCAGTCTATCTGTCTGCCTGCCAGTCTATCTGTCCGCCTCCCTTGCACGTCTCTACAATCAATCACACGTTCCCTTCTGTCTGACCATGTGTTGTTGTCTCTCCGTGTCTTGTCTTACCTACTCGCGTCATCTGTGGTTTGTGCATTTCTAATGTAATAGTTCTTGTCACATTGAGAAAACATGTGATTTCCCGCAGCAAGACCAGACAGTTGGTTACCCACATCTGGACAAAATATGTGATTTCTTATATGGGATCTGGGGGAGAGTGTGACAACGTGGTTCGTGTGTGGTGTTGGGGACAGCGGCCAGCAGAGGGAGAATATATGGGTTGGGTTGGCAGTAAAACGGGTTGTTAAAAGCAGTGAAACCGACAACAACATTGGTGACCAATGGTAGTGTAGGAGCACCATCGCCTGCGCCCGTCAGCATGACATGTAATGATGAAATATACACTGGAGACACAACGCGTAAATAGTCAGGCGTGAAACATGAGAGTTCGATGAAATACGAATGGAAATTACACAAATACAGACATGTAATGTAGGTTCGTATGATCGTTATAACGGGATGTTTGAAATGTGTGTTTATCAGAACTTCTGCTGCGATTCTGTTTTAAGTCAACAACAACAACAACAACAACAACAACAACAACAACAACAACAACAACAACAACAACAACAACAACAACAACAACAACAACAACAATAATAATAATAATAACAACAACAAAACAGCAGCAGCAGCAGCAACAACAACAGCAACAAGGCGAAGAGTTCAAGTTGCTAAAACATGGACGTGAAAGAATGGATCATTTCCTGAACATAAAACAAGGCTTGGAATATTTCCTTCTGATCGTGGCTTCTGTCGATCGTTGAAGGAAGACAAAATATGCCACCGATGAATTAGCGAAAACAGACTCGTGAGGGAGAGAATTATTACCAGCAAGCTAAGAAAACAGCGACCGTTAGCTTCCTTGCTGGGTGTGTGGTGGTGGGGCTACAGCCTGGGCAGGTCGGGACGATGACAAGGGTAGGTTTGGCATTCATAGCTTCCTGGTCAATGAGGGTACATTCCGCGGGATCGGGGATCCACCAGTACTTGCGACCTGATACGGCATCGGGTTTTCGGAGATGACAGGGGTAGAAGAGGAAGGACTGAAGTCCCGACTTAGGTACATTCCTAACGGAGAGTCAGCTGGGGCATTCCTGGGCCAGCCTTCCTGGATGGAAACATTGCGGGGTCAGCGGGCAGCCCTCGGTGATCTCTCGTGTCATGATGGAGAGACATCCCGACGCGCCACGGCCAGGCTGCTCGTGTGTGGGTGCGCATCTAAGAAGATCCTCATTGGTAGACTCATCTTGACTTCCTCCTTTGTTTCATCGCGTCACTATCATCATCATCATCATCATCATCATCACCATCGTCATCGTCGTCATCATCATTATCATCAACAACATCATCATCATCATCATCATCATCATCATCATCATCATCATTATCATCAACAACATCATCATCAACAACATCATCATCATCATCAACATCATCATCATCATCATCATCAATAACACCAAAACAACATCAATAACATCATTATCAACAATAACATCATCATCAACAAAATCATCAGCATCATATCATTCTTCTTCATTCATCATACTCAACATGTTCATCACAATCTTCTTTTACTTCATCAATGTTTTCTTCTCCGCCTTCTTAATGAGATCTAATGTCATGTATAGAACTGTCATCTAATATCAGGTGTAGGACTGTCATCTGTCAGGTGTAGGAATATCATCTAATGCCAGGTGTAGAACTGTCATCTAATTTCAGGTGTAGGAATATCATCTAATGCCAGGTGTAGAACTGTCATCTAATTTCAGATCTAACCACGATCTGCGGAGAGCCCTGCCGCCTACATTCTATATAGCACACACCCCCTCTGTGGGTCCTGTATCCCCTATATTTTATATAACACCGACCCACTCTATGGGTCCTGTTACCTCTATTTAACCGACTCCTTATTTGAACCTTGTGTTACGTATGTATTAACCGACCCCTTGTTTGAACCTTGTGCCACGTATTAAACCGGTCAGCTGTCTGGACTCGTGTTCTCAATTAAACCAACCCCATATTCTCTATTAAACCGATTCAATTTCTGGATCGCTTGACCTCTATTAAACCGACCCCGTGTATGGACCACATACTGTCTATCAAACAGATCCCATTCGTAGCTCCCATTTTCTCTCAAAACCGACCCCCTGTGTGAACCGCGCTCTGTCCTAACCGACCCCTTTTGTGAACCATTATCTCTCTCTCTCTCTCTCTCTCTCTCTCTCTCTCTCTCTCTCTCTCTCTCTCTCTCTCTCTCTCTCTCTCTCTCTCTCTCTCTCTCTCTCTCTCTTTCTTTCTTAAACGAGCCCCTGTATTGATTTTTTTGTTTTTTTGCTAGTAATTGACAGGATATTTTACTTTCATCCCAACCCTGCCAAATTGTCGACATTTCGTATTAATGTACGGGGCCTCTGTAGTCGGGCCACGGAGCAAAAGTATGAGTTTATAACTTGGGTGCAGATGTAGTAGTTTTCCCCTGTCGTCTGAAAATACAGGGCACTTTATGCGACGGTGTTTGAGGGTTTCAGGAGGGTGTGAGCCACGCCTGTCCCGGAGGGCATGCCAGGGGTTGATCCCATACAGATGGCCGCAGACTAGCATCCCCACTGACAACTGGACAATGAGATTCTAGAACCTGCCAGCAATTCAATATATGAACCGGGCGTATTCTATTAAATTGGCCCACACGTGGACTCCGTCATTGATGAAGTAATGCAGACACAATTAGCTGTAATATTATGTATTCAGTGAGCATGTCAGCCAGGCTTGGGGTGGGGGGGGGGGGTGGCTGGCTGAATCATGGCCACGGACATTCATAGAATACCCCATGCCGGGGAGTCGAAGTCAGTCCGCCGACCGGAGGGTTAAATATTTGATGAGTTCTATGAACGTGTGTGGGTCTGGGGTTCAGCTGGCCCCACGTGGCATGGGTTTCTGGACCCTGGCTAGGGTCGTTTCTGTTCCGTTAATTAAATAAGCGACTTTTGAAGCCGTCTTTTGTCCTGCACTTTTCTGTCCTACTTTCTTTGTTATCTCATTTCTTGCTATGTTTTCATACCAATATATTCACTTTTGGGCTTGCTCTTTTTCCCTCTTGTTCTTCTTCTTCTCATTCTTGTCATGTTGTCTGTTTCTCTTCTCGTTGCCCGGCTTCGTTTTATCTTCGTTGTTCTTGTTGAAAGTTGTAATCTTTGTCGTCTTCTTCCTCCTCTTCTCTTCTTTATTTTTCTCATTGATCTTCTTGTTTTCTCGACTCTTCTTATTCGTTCGATTCTTATTCTTCTTGTTATGCGTGTTCTAGTTGTTCTTATTCTTCATGTGCTTGTTCTTGATCCTCTTGCTCTTCTTCGTTTCAATCTTATTATTCTTGTTTGGCTTGCTGTTCATCTTCTCATAGTTGTTTCTCATTTCTTGTTTGCCATCTGTTTGTTCATTGTCTTCTCGCTGTGTTTGTTACAACACTGTTTATGTGTTCATGTCGTTGTTCTTATTCTTGTTCTTGTTCTTCAGTTTATGTTCTATTTGTTCTTGCTCTTCGTATTGGTGTTGTTGTTTTCCTCCTTGTTCGTCTCGCTATTGTGCTCGAGTTCTTCTTCTTCTCCTTCTTCCTGCTCCACCTCCACGTCTTCATTTTCTTAATCTCCCCCCCCCCCCATTATCTTATCCTCATGGGGTCTCATGTGATTGCATTCCCCGGCATCCTCTTCTTCTTTCACCTTCTTCGGAAACCGCCCAATGGCTAGAGCTATTGTCTGGCATGACAATGCGACGGATTCAATCTCCAACAAAGTCAAGATTTCCCATCCCCCCCCCCCCTTTCCCCGAAAATATATTCCCACGACTCACCCAAACGGGTCCCAATCAGTGTTCTAGGATGTGTCTGTCCAGTAATGGCGTCGAGAAGGGTAACTGGCCACCCAACCGCATATATCGTGACCTATGATATGTGACGGGGCAACACTTGGCAATTCACCGGCAGTTTCTACTGGGATGCCTTTACCTAACATTCTTCTTCTTCTTCTTCTTCTTCTTCTTCTTCTTCTTCTTCTTCTTCTTCTTCTTCTTCTTCTTCCTCCTCCTCCTCCTCTGCCTCCGTCCGGAATATTGTTTTAGACGTAATTGCTTTATGCCTGTTTACAGCAGAGCTGCGATGCTTGCACGTTTCGGTCGACACATCCGATTTCTTCAGGCATTTGTTGACCGGATTACTTCCCGGCCTTTACGTAATGAAAGCTGAAGAAGTGGCGTGTGTGATACAAATAGCTAACTGGATATGCCGTCTCCCCCCAGCCCTAACACCACAAACATCGCCAGAATTGCCTTCAAACATCTCTATAATCATCGCTTGATGTCAACACTTGCTAACATCAGTGATGCCAACACCTGCAAGCATCAGTGATGTCAGACATGATCAGAACATAAAACATCGCCGAAACTACTCCTATAAATTTATTAAAATTGAGAATTACTCTTCGGCCAAACAACGAACTTGTCAGGCTTGAGGAAGGCCAAATTAGCTTTCCTGGCCAAACGCGATGTCTCACGGGTGGCAGTAAATTACAAATCATTTATCAGCCAAATTTATTTTAAGGGATACATTTTGTTTGGCTGTTGACGGACAAAGAGGCCATTGACAAACTTGTCTACACAGCGGACAGTGGAGTTGGTGCGTCTTTGACAGGGCTGTGCGGTCGATTTTTTTTTTCTTTTTTCAGTATGATGCAAGTCTTCGAAATGCTACCCCTTAAATGATTTTTTCTTTTCGAAATCATCATAATCAAGTGCCCTGTCGGCTGGCGTAGGCGTTCATGGTTCTCCACAGATCTCGGTCTTTGGTGTTCTGGATCAACTATGCTGATGATATTCCTCCATGCCACCGTCTCAATCCATCCAGCATCATTTCTCTTGGTCTGCCTCTGCCTTTCTTTCCCTCAATCTTTCCAGTTGTCACGATGTTCTCCAGTGCCTCTCTTCTCATCACATGACCAAAGAAAGCTGTTTGTCTCTTTCTTATTGTTGTACATAGTGTTCTAGTTTCATTAGCCTCTTTCAGGCACTCGTTGTTAGTTACTCTGGCAGTCCAAGGAATTCGCAACATTCGTCTTAAAAACCACATCTCTTTTTGAAATGCCCCCCCCCCTAAAGTTTTTTAAATTATTGAATGATTCAATTTGTATTTTGATTTCGCTGCTTACCTTTACGGTGCCGCCTGATGCCTCCGACTCTCTGTATCATAGCACGGCACGACCCTGTTCGTTGATATACTAGGTACTTCATTCTTCAGTTGGAACTGTGACTTTCCTGTGGGATTGAGGTTTGTCCTTTGGTGTGTTTTGGTTTGCCTGGTCACTGTTCTTCAGGTTTGTCCGCTGAGTATTGTTGTTTACCCATTGGTGTATTGTGGTTTGCCTGTTCTCTGGCACTGAAGTTTGCCCTTATAGCTTGCCTTTCTCTAGAACAACTCTTTGCCTGTTGTCTAGTTGTGTGGTTTGTATATTCCTTGGACACGGAGGTTTTCTGGTTGTCTAGCACTGTTGCTTGTCTTCTTGTTTTGAGATTTGATCATTCTGAGTGTGCCCATGCAGTGAGACTTGACCACCACATTGAGACTTGACTATTCTCTTCGATTCTGGCTTGACGTTTTTTGATTATTTGAACAGAAAATCACCGTTCTCATACACTGGGTGTGTTTTTCTAATACTTGACCTTTTCTCACATTTGACTTTTTCTCACATTTGACCTTTTCTCGCGATACGCGTTTTCTTTTACCTGATGTTTTATTCACATTTGGTATACCTTAACACTTGATGTTCTTTTATATTTGATGTTATTTTATTTTTAATGTTCTTTCATATTTGATATTCTTTCACATTTCCTGTGGTTCTGCATTTGATGTTCTCTCACACGTGAAGGCCTCTAATATTCGATAGTTTCCGATAGTCTGCGGCTTCCCCGAGTGCCGATATTTCCACAATGTAGCGGGCATGCGATGACATCATTTTTGAGGGCGTGCTTGTGAGTTGGGTCAGGCGTAGTAGAGATATATCAGACGGCCGATGTCTGACAAATGTGAATTCCAGATAGGGACCAAGAAATGTGGTTATGTACAGTCGCCAGGTGGCGCGGCTCGGGGCGCTGATAGCATCATGTACACAATCAGGTGGCGCGCATTTGTTTCCTTGGATACCTGTCAGCATTCTCCTCACCTGGAGCAATTTACACCCGATATAGCTGGGCTGACGATATCCACTTCTTCTCTTTCTTCCTCCTTCTTCAGTCTTCTTCTTTCGCCTATTTGGATATGGTTAAAATGTTAGTTGCGTATCCTGTACAGAACGATGCAGTCAGCCCCAGCATGTTTCATTTATCACTTAGGATAAGGGCGAGAAACAGGAGGTCCCGTGTGCAACTTGCACACGTTGTAAATTTCACGGGATTTGGAAATCACATAGAGACGGCCTTTGAGCCTCCGCCCTGGCAAAGTTGTTAGGAAAGAAACCCAGCCACGGGAAGACAGAGGCCGTGACCTGGGATGGAATCTGTCTAGAGGTAGCACACCTGATACACAGGCATGCCCATCGTTGGACACACTGACCTGTCAGGTGCATAACCAGGTGTGAAGACTCAGCTTAAAAGAGAGGCCAATAAACCATATGTTTTGTTTCCTGTTTATAATTTCTTTAGGTAATTTCACTTTCAGTGGTTTTCTATTGCTTTCTGCAAGACCGACGCTCATACTGTTGTGAACATCAAAGCAGCCTTCCCCCACATAGCCTGTGACTGACGTGGAAGCAGGTATGTGGGGTTGTAACACTGCCTTCACTACCCCCACAGCCACACACTTGCATGTAGTACCTGGCCCATATTTGACAGATCGGTCGGCGAGAGGTGGGCAGTGTGGTCATCATGGCCCCGGTCGCTTTTACTCCCCAGAACATTTCCTGCTCCAGTGTCGACTGGGTGTATCGGCAAGCATGGATCAATTATTGACACACTTCGCGTGGAAGGGGATTCGAACCCGGGGCCGCCGGACAGCTAGGCCAGCCTGCTAGCCAGCCCTTGATATTGTCTAATGAAATGCAGAAAGTCTGATGGCCACCCAGCCTGGTAGCCAGCCAGCCAGCTCTTGTTGTTGTCTAATGAAATACAGGAAATCTGATGCCACCCAGCCTGGTAGCCAGCCAGCCAGCCCTTGTTGTTGTCTAATGAAATACAGGAAGTCTGATGGCGGAATGATTACGCCGCCTGCCTCGCCCTCCGAAGGTTGTGAGTTCGATTCCCGTCAACGACGCTCGGTTCACGAATGCAGTTTTCTCGGAGACTACTGGGGGTCTTCGCTGGAGCTACAGAGCTCGTGCTTTGTGCAACGCTGTCGGCAAGCCGCCCTGGGGAAAGAGACCGAGCCATATGTGATAAAACCAGGCGCAAAGAAGTCGATTCACTTGCACTTTAAAACGCTGTTTAAAATGAAAGACAGCTCACCGAAGGGAGATTATTCGATTGAGATCCGAGACGAGGTTTCCGATTGTCTCCCGTGATGGTTGAATTCAGTAGATTACGACTTTAATCTTCTGTTGCCTAGTCTTCCCCAATGGGTCATTGGATCCACCAGATCACGCTAATCCCTCACACCTATTGTCATTTAATGCCGTTCCCTATGTGTCTACCCCATATTCATCATCATCGTCCCTATCTTCTGCTCTGTATCCCACACTGGAGAGTCTTCCCTCAGTCAGCTGGCACCCAACCGACGTCACTCTTGCTGTCTTTCAGCTCCCTCCAAGTCCACCCAGTATTATTCATCCCCGCCTCTAATTCCATTCTCCGTGAGTGTTTGGGTCTCTCTCTATTTCTTGTCCCTGGTGGGTTCCACACAAAGCTCTCTCTAGTTATACCGTGGACAAGTTGACTCACTGTGTGGCCTCGCCTGCGTCTGTCCTCACCTCTTGATTCCATGGAAGTGATGTAGTTCTCACCATAAACCGCACATTCACGAGCCTCCGTGGCGAGGGTGTTACGGGCGCGATTCGTAATCCCGTATACCTGGGTTCGAAACACAGCGGTGCTGGTTTTTTCGCAAAAGGTATAGGTGCTGGTCGTTCAGAAAGGAATGGCAAACTACTGAACGTAAAACTTGCCCAGGAATCACGAACAGTCGAAATGCTGAGGTTGACTGCTACGTCCTGTGAAGGACATGCAACTAAAAACAAAGTAACATTTCAGGTCTTCAATTCTACACAGGCCCCAGTTTATTGCTGTGTAGTATATTTGTGATTTATTTGAGCCGTCCTCCGTCTGCCTGACCCTCACTGCGGCATTGATGTGACGCTAGAGTGTTATTGTCAAAGTCTGGTGCAAGATTTTATTTCCATTGGCTTACGCACATAACTGGATCTATGAAAGTTCCTCTCGCCTTTCCTGTTCTGATTGCAATATCTGGGTCTGTTCTCCTATCTTTGTCTACATTGCTACCTACAATTTGTTTCCGTCGTGATGTTGTGCCATGCCGATAAGCGTCGGCGGACATGGTCACCATCTTACATGATTATCTATATTTAGACCTTCGATGTTGTTGTTTCTCGTTGTAACTGACGGCTTTTAATTAGAGAATATGTTCCTATCTTGCTTGCTTGCTTGTGTTCGTTGGCTTGAGCTCCAACGCGAAGTCTTGTATGTTGGATGAAGTCATCCTGTTGTCCATCAGTGTGATGTCATACAGGACCTGAGGTTTGCGTGATTCCTATCTTGCAAAAGGCTACTTTGTAATAACGACGTTTGTGTTAACTTGTACATCGTATGTTATGATTCTTCCAGGATGGCTGTATCAGTTCACATCTTTCAGAATAGTCCCATTTATTTCAGTATTAATTCTGTTATTTCTGATTTTATGAAAAGGTCATAATGTCAGTCTTCTTGAGACGGCCTTAATCTCTAACATCTTGAAGACGACCATAATCTATGCCTTCCTGCGATGACCATAATCTCTGTCTTTTTGAGACAGCCATAACCTCTGTCTTCTTGGGGCGGCCATAATCTCTGTTTTCTTACAATGTAATTCTAACCCTAGTTGTTAACTGTGTTCAGTAACCACATCTACTAGATGTTGCAGATCCTGTCCCATGACTGTAGTCATTACTGTATCAACTGCACACAATATATTGTTGACGTTATGCTCTCCGATGGCGATTTCCGTTACAAATTCTATATTTCTCATATTAGTTGTACTATATAAGGCAAACAGGTAGGAAGACATCATTCCCCACTGCCTCTCACCTGTCTTCAATTGCTGGTAATGACCTACTTCATAATAAATATTTGTGGCAGCTCATTGTTTCCAATATACTCTCATGTTATTTACATATCTAAGGTCTCTCCCGTCAGTTTGTGGATCTGCAAGCACCTGTATTGTGTAGATCTGCAAGCATCTATATCGTGTGGATCTGCAAGCATCCGTATTGTGGACATGACAATCGAAAGCCTTTGTGCAGCCAATGAAACAATGGGCGATCTTCTGGGGCTGGTCCATTGAGAGGTCGCCCAAAGTACTCAGCATTCTGGAGAGTGTATTCACGTAATCATGGACTCTCATCTTCCAGTGGTGGACCCATAAATTTCACAGCCAGGGGAGACGGCACGACATCTGATAGCGATCTTTAATTAAGGAAAATTGAAATGTTGTTTTATGTCCCAAACTGCGCCGCCAGCCGACAACAGCAGGTCTGCTTGGTGGATCTCGTTGTCACGTAAATCTTGCGCTAACTTTCGTTTTGTGAGTTTTATCTATGGTTTGTGTGGCGTCGAATGTGTGTGTGTGTGCGTGTGCGCGCGCGCGCGCGTGTGTGTGTGTATCCGTGTTGTGTGGTGTCGTGTGTATCTATGGTTTGTGTGGCGTAGTTGATGTGTGCGTATCTGAGGGTTGTGTGGCGTAGTTTGTGTGCTTATCTGAGGGCTGTGTGGCGTAGATTATGTGTGCATATCTGAGTGTTGTGTGGCGTAGTTTGTGGGTGTGTGTGTCTAGGGTTGGTTGATTGATTTGTTTGTTGTTTAATTGTTGACAGGTCCGTTGGTTTGTTGTGCTAGGTTGGTAGGTTGGTGGGTTGGTTGGTTTATTGGTTGGCTGGTTAGTTGGCTGGTTAGTTGGTTGGTTGGTTGTTAGGTTGGTTGGCTGGCTGGCAGGCAGGCTGGTTGATTGGCTGGTTGGATATTTAGTTATTTGACTGGAAGGTTAATAGATTGGTTGGCTGGCTGGTTGGCTGGTTAGCTGGTTGGTTGATTGATTGTTAGGTTGGTTGGCTGATTGGTTGCTGGATTGGTTGGTTGGCTGGCTTGTTGGCTGGCAGGCTGGCTGGCTGGTTGGTTGGTTGTCTGGTAGGCTGGTTGGGCTGGCTTATTGGCTGGCTGGCTGGCTGATTGGTTGACTGATTGGCTAGTTAGTTGGTTGGCTGGTTGGTTGGTCTGTTATTTGACCGGTAGGTTGTTGGTTTGGTTGGTTAGTTGGCTGGCTGGCTGGTTGGTTTGCTGGTTGGTTGTTTAGCTTGTTGATTGGTTGGTGATTTGGTTGGTTGGTTGGTTGGCTGGTTGGTTGTTTTATTGGCGGGGTGGTTGGTGATTTGGTGGGTTTGTTGGTTCTTTGGTTGGGTTTTTTGGCTTGTTGACTGGCTGGTTGGCTGGTTGATTGGCTGGTTGGTTGGTTGGCTGATTGGTTGGTTGGTTGGTTGTTTTGTTGGCGGGTTGGTTGTTTTGTTGGCGGGTTGGTTGGTTATTTGATTTGTTGGTTGGTTGGCTGGTTGTTTGGCTGATTGGTAGGTTTGTTGGTTCTTTGGTTGGGGTTTTTTTGGCTTGTTGACTGGCTGGTTGGCTGGTTGATTGGCTGGTTGGTTGGTTGGCTGGCCGGTTAACTGGTTTGTTGGTTGGTTGGCTGGCTGGTTGGCTGACTGGCTGTTTAGTTAGTTGGCTGGTTATTTGGCTGGTAGGTTGGTAGGTTGTCTCGTTGGTTAATTGGTTGGTTGATTGTTTGCCTGGTTGGTAGGTTGGCTGGTTGATTGGCTGGCTGGTTGGTTCGTTGGTTAGTGTATTGGCTGATTGCTTGGTTGGTTAGCTTATAGGTTGTTTGATTGGTTGGTTGGTTGGTTGGCTGATTAGTTGATGGTTGGTTGGTTGGTTGGTTGGTTGGTTGGTTGGTTGGTTGGTTGGTTGGTTGGTTGAATTTAGACATCTGAATATTATGGACAACACTGAATTTAGACATATGAATGTTATAGGTAACGCTGAATTTAGTTATCTGAATATTAGGGATAAAACTCAATTTAGTCTTCTGAATAATACACTTTTTTATGTTGCATATCCCTTTACAGGGCATTGCAGTCAAGACCAGCATCTTTCAGCTGCTGTTGATGTTCTAGGCAGTAATTTGCCATTGCTTTCAGAGCGACCGGCTCACATACCCCCGTAAGTTACCAACGCAGCGAAACCGCTACCTATTCTTGCGCAGGTTTCGTTCCTCACGTGAATATACAGGATTACCGAGAAAGACGTTACCCCTACTGAATGACATTTTTGTCGCATATCGTTTACAGGACATCGCTGTTAACAGCAGCATCTTTCAGCTGATTGTTGATATCTTGGCAAGATTACGCTCAGTAGTTTGCCATTGCTTTCTGAGCCACCGGCTCACATACCCCGTAAATTACTGACGCGGAAAGAACCGCTACCAATTCTCGCGCACGTCACGTTACTCACGAGATTATACGGGATTACGGAGAAAGTCGTGTAACTCCCAGACCAGCGAGACCGGCACTGAATGATATAGTCAACTGAATATAGACATCTGAATGTTATAGACAACACTGACTTTAGACATCTGAATGTTATAGGCGACACTGAATTTAGACATCTGAATGTTATAGGCGACACTGAATTTAGACATCTGAATGTTATAGGCGACACTGAATTTAGACATCTGAATGTTATAGGCGACACTGAATTTAGACATCTGAATGTTATAGATAACACTGACTTTAGACATCTGAATGTTATAGGCGACACTGAATTTAGACATCTGAATGTTTTAGATAACACTGACTTTAGACATCTGAATGTTATAGGCGACACTGAATTTAGACATCTGAATGTTATAGGGGACACTGACTTTAGACATCTGAATGTTATAGATAACACTGAATTTGGTACTCTGGATGTTATAGAGTGTGTAGGGAATGTGTAGGGAACATAACATGAAAATTAGCACAAGCAAAACAGAGGTAATGACTATAACTAAAGAAGAACAAACAGCAACAATTCACCTAAACGAACATCCCTTGAAACAAGTAGAGTTTCATGTACCTAGGAAGTATAATATCATCAAATAGCAGATCAGAAGACGAGATCGAAAATAGGTGCAATAAGGCAAATCAACTCATTGGCCAAATGGCACCAATACTAAAGAACAAACATTTATCAATAACCTGGACAATGACAGAAAAAGAGAAAAGAAAAATCACAACAACAGAAATGAGGTTCCTGAGAAGAATACTCAACGTATCAAGAAGCGATAAGATCAGAAATGAAGAAATCAGGACTAAAGTGGGGGTTAAAGCAGCAATAGATTTTATTAGAAAGCAGCAAGTCAAATGGTTTGGCCATGCAAGTAGGTTACCAGTCAACAGCATGCCACAACAAGCAATGATGTACAGACCAGATGGAAATAGAGGAAGAGGCCGACCACGTAAACGTTGGACGGAGGGAATAGCGGAATCCATGGGAATGTCGATATACGAAGCCCATAACCGGGCACTCTCACGAAGTTTATACTTCACCTCGACACCGCAAGGTACAAGAGGAACATGATGAGATGAGATGATGTTATAGCTAAGGTTGAACTTACTAATCTGACTGTACGGTTAACTGTCAATTGATTAACCCGACTATCTGTACCGCGAGATCGTTCCGGAAATTGCCGAACGCTGTCGACCGTTGGCCCAGTTAGCGCCAGTCGGGGTGGCAGAAGCGGCCGAGTCGCGTGTGCCAGGCCAGTGAAAGGGGGCGATACTTGGGCGGCACGCGATGTTTACCCGAGGACGGTTAGATGCCGCATCAGCCCGCTGCCAGCGCGGGACCTCGGAGCCGAGCCAGCAACACTCCACCCTCAGCGATCCGTGGTAGTTTCAGGGGACTATAGTTTGTATAGGCATGCCCAGATAAAACCGATAACTCGTAGTACGAGTCGGTCTGTTTCTGTTGCTATTTGAGCGGGGTATGTATGTTGTGTGGTGTAGTTGCTTGGACTAACTGCCTTCATCGTGTGTTTGTTCTAGTACATGGTCGTCATTGCTGCAGCGGATACGGGGACACCAAGGCTTGTATTTGAAACATGTTTCATAACGTGGTACTGGTAGGTTGTGTTTGAGTGTGCATTCATTCATTCATTTATTCGTTCATTCATTCATTCAATATTTACTCGTATATTCCGGGTTGTAAAGGTCAGTCTAGTCGAGGGGTGTATCTCGCTCGCGCTTAAACTTCCCGTGCGCTGACGGAAGGTTCTTTGTTCGTTCCATACAACGCTAGACTGAGCATGGAATATACCGTCCCACAACCTGATCTTTCCAATACTTCAGTATTTGTGATTTTGTCTTGCCACTTAATACCAAGTATTCTTCTCAGACACCGCATAGGAAGGCGGATTCAACGTTTGTTTTTTTTTTTTTTCCCCTTGCTCGCTTTGAACTCAAGCTGTAGTTCATACATTCTACTTTTAGTAGTTAGTTTCATATCCTTTACAGGATGTTGCAGTCAACACCAGACAATTTTGCTGTTGTGATATCTTGGCAAGTTTACGTGCAGTAGTTTGTCATCGCTTTTTGAACGACCAGAGCCCATACCATTTCATAAACAACCAACGCAACCCAGTCTGCTGCCAAATCTCGCGAAGCTGTGTTTCGAACGCGGGTATGCGGGATCACAAACCGCGTTCGTAACCTCTTCGCCAACTAGGACTAAACTAAACTAAACTAGAAGGTCAGAATTTTAGTCCAACTGTCCAGTGTAGGGGTTGAACCCCTTACCTCGGCATCAGCACGCCAGGAGTTTAATAACACACGCTCTTATCCATTCGGCCATGCTGATCTACTAGTTTAAAAGTTTCTCTTGGTGTGAGTAAGTTGTCCGGGTTTCACTGCCATAGAGAAGAGTACTAAGGACACAGGCTTGATAGACGAGGACTTTTGTTTTGGCAGTAAGCTTCCTGTTCTCCCAGACTCTTTTTGCTAACAAGTTCATTGTTGTTGCTGCCTTACCAATCCGGATGTTGATTTCCTGATCTAGGGATAATTTGCTATTTACCACTGATCCTAGATATGTAAAATGGTCTACTATCTCCAGTTCGGCGTTGCCAACAAAGATTGATGGTACCCTGTGTGTCTTATTTTTGCTAATTGTTAAACCAAATTCAGAAAAAGTACTGGAGAATGCAGATAGTAGACGTTGTAATTCTTCCTCAGAGGCAATGGCAAACTTTTGTGTGTCAAATTACGTAGAAAGTCAAGTGGAGTTGATGGCCACGTCCTGTAGAGGACACGCCAGAAGTTCGGGTGTTAGAGGACATGCCAGAAGTCCGGGGGCTAGAGGACATGCCAGAAGTCCGGGTCCTAGAGATGTTTTTATTTTTCACTCCTTCGGTCGGGGCTGTCCTCTTGTCTGCTCGGCTGTTTCATTCCTTTAGTCGTGGGCTGTCCTTTTGTCTGCTCGGCTGTTTAATTTCTTCAGTTGTGGGCTGTCCTCTTGTCTGCTTGGGTGTTTCATTCCTTCAGTCATGGGCTGTCCTCTTGTCTGCTCGGCTGTTTAATTTCTTCAGTCGTGGGCTGTCCTCTTGTCTGCTTGGGTGTTTCATTCCTTCAGTCGTGGGCTGTCCTATTGTCTGCTCGGGTGTTTCATTTCTTCAGTCGTGGACTGTCCTATTGTCTGCTCGGGTGTTTCATTCGTTCAATTTTGGGCTGTCCTCTTGTCTGCTCGGGTGTTTCATTCCTTCAGTCGTGGACTGTCCTATTGTCTGCTCGGGTGTTTCATTTCTTCAGTCGTGGACTGTCCTATTGTCTGCTCGGGTGTTTCATTTCTTCAGTCGTGGACTGTCCTATTGTCTGCTCGGGTGTTTCATTTCTTCAGTCGTGGACTGTCCTATTGTCTGCTCGGGTGTTTCATTTCTTCAGTCGTGGACTGTCCTCTTGTCTGCTCGGGTGTTTCATTTCTTCAGTCGTGGACTGTCCTATTGTCTGCTCGGGTGTTTCATTCGTTCAATTTTGGGCTGTCCTCTTGTCTGCTCGGGTGTTTCATTCGTTCAATTTTGGACTTTCCTCTTGTCTACTGAGCTGTTTCATTCCTTCACTCGTGGGCGGCCCTCAAGAGTCTCCGAGAAAAATGCACTCGTGAACAGAAAGACGTAGCCAGGAATCGAATCCATAACCGTCGAAGTTTTTCGAATTTATTACTCTGAATGTTATAGATAACAGATCATAGATAATAGTTATCGAACCTTTCTTCTTCTCTGGTAAAGTGTAATAAATACGTTACAATCTTGGTTTGTCCTTCTTCTCTGGTAGAGTGTAATAAATACGTTACAATCTTGGTTTGTCCTTCTTCTCTGGTAGAGTGTAATAAATACGTTACAATCTTGTTTTGTCCTTCTTCTCTGGTAGAGTGTAATAAATACGTTACAATCTTGTTTTGTCCTTCTTCTCTGGTAGAATGTAATAAATACGTTACAATCTTGTTTTGCCCTTCTTTTCTGGTAGAGGGTAATAAATACGTTACAATCTTGTTTTGCGCTTCTTTTCTGGTAGAGTGTAATAAATACGTTACAATCTTGTTTTGTCCTTCTTCTCTGGTAGAGTGTAATAAATACAGTAATGTCGTGTTTAGTCTGTCTTCTTCTCCGAGAGAAGGGATCAGGTTCAACGACTGTATTTGATCTGTGTGACCTGCGCTCGGGTCGTGTGCCACCAATAGACATCAGTACCAGCGCTGGTGTGTTTGTCTGTCTGTCCAGCGATAGTGTGTTCGGACTCTCTCTCTCTCTCTCTCTCTCTCTCTCTCTCTCTCTCTCTCTCTCTCTCTCTCTCTGTCTCTCTCTCCTACTCTCTCTCACTTTCTCTCTCACTTTCTCTCTCACTTTCTCTCCCCCTCTGTCTCTCTTTCTCTCTTTCATTCTCTCTCTATTTCTCTCTCCCTCTTTCTCACTCCCTCTTTCTCACTCCCTCTTTCTCACTCCCTCTTTCTCACTCCCTCTTTCTCACTCCCTCTCTCTGTTTTTCTCTCTCTTTCTCTCTTACCCCCCCCCCCCCCCCCCCCCCCCAACCTCGAGATCTAGGTTCCCGGCCTTACCGGGGAACCTAGACATTTTCTGGGAAACAGAGTCGGCAGACTTGATATATTGACAGCATTACCCGAGCGCCGATTGGGTTAAACAAATGTTGAACTCGCACCATATACCCATCACTCAACCAGGAATGGTAAATAGTCCGTTACTTTACTGTTTTCATAATCATGTGCCATGCCGATAAATGTGGGCGGTCATGGCTAGCCCGGCAAATAGACAGAAGGACGTATAAGGATAAACAGCCTGGTTGCAACACGGATCAGTGCCACATGGCAGGTCAGTGAGAGTGAGCACTGAATGAGGGTGCCGGACAGTTGTGATGATTTCTCCAGCCAGATTTGACACTGCGCTAGCGAAGTTGATGGGGAACTCCGCTGGTAGTGCGGTGGGGCGCGAGTTCCATGCTTGGGCTCGTCACTTGCCACAGTGCAGGAGCGCCTGACCGCCGCAGATACCTTGCTCTAGGCCTACACAGTGAGATGGCGCTATCAAACCACAGATTCGTGCAGGAAAGTGTACAAGAGAAACAAATGTAAAATAACCACGGGGTTCAGCCCGGAGAATGAACAATGTCAGGGGGGCTGACGTTTTGGAAATGTGGTTCTGTAGACATAAGGAAGTAATACTTGTGAAATGTGGTTCTGTAGACATGATGAAGGAATACTTGTGAAATGTGGTTCTGTAGACATGAGGAAGTAATAATTGTGAAATGTGGTTCTGTAGACATGAGGAAGTAATACTTGTGAAATGTGGTTCTGTAGACATAAGGAAGTAATACTTGTGAAATGTGGTTCTGTAGACATGATGAAGTAATACTTGTGAAATGTGGTTCTGTAGACATGAGGAAGTAATACTTGTGAAATGTGGTTCTGTAGCTATGAAGAAGTAATACTTGTGAAATGCGGTTTTGTAGATGGGAGGAAGAAAGACTTGTGACATATGGTTCTATAGATGGAAGGGAGGAAAGCTTGTGAAATTTGATTCTATAGACGGTAGGAAGGAATGTGGTTTCATGTATGGTGTTGGTGGCTATTTGTCTTAGATATATGTGGTTTCGTGTATGGAGTAGATGACTATTTGACTCAGATATATGTGGTTTCATTTATGGAGTAGATGACAATCTGTCTCAGATATATGTCGTTTCAAGTATGGAGTAGATGATTATTTGTCTTAAATATATGTGGTTTCATGTATGGAGTAGATGGCTATTTGTCTTAGATATATGTGGTTTCATTTATGGAGTAGATGACAATCTGTCTCAGATATATGTCGTTTCAAGTATGGAGTAGATGATTATTTGTCTTAAATATATGTGATTTCATGTATGGAGTAGACGACTATTTGTCTTATATATAATACTATCTATAATCTAATATATATAATATATAATATAATCTAATATATAATATATAATACCACACAAAAATTCAGGGATATCGAATTATAACCATGCAGAATACAATAGGCAAGCTGCTGGAGAAGGTAATTGCCAGGAAAATATCAAGCCAACTAGAGAGGCAAGGTGTTTTCCCACCCACCCTGGGTGGGTACCGTCCAAAGAGAGAAACCTGGACCAATGCAGCAGTCTTGCCCAGGATGTCTATGAAGGTTTCCACTCAGGCACTGAAACCGTTGCTGCAGCGATTGATCTTGAGGACGCATACAACAGAGTACCACTGGATTTTTTAATGTTTCAGCTTCTCGAACTAAACGTAAGTCCATTCCTCCTTAGTTGGATCGCTGCAGCCCTCTTCCAACGGAAAGTAGTTTTTAGATGTGGCAGTTGGACTTCGGAACCAACAACAATATATCCTGGCCTACCAAAGGGATCACCACTATCTCCGGTACTGTTCAACGCCTACACAGTGAGAATCACCAGTGAGCAGATCACTGGACCTGGCAGGACATTGTCATATGCCGATGATGTTTTAGTGTATCGTCAGGGGAAGGATAGAGAGGAGGTTGCTGTGGAACTACAAACCGAACTCAATCGCATAAGTACTTGGTGTGATGAAGCTGGGGCAATGGTCAACCCAACAAAGGCAACAGTGACTTGGTTCTCGTTAAATAATCATATTGTCAACACTCCAACACCAACTGTAATGCTGTGTTCAGAGACGGTGGAAAGAACGCAGGCAATGAATTACCTGGGGATACGGTTTGATCGAAGCCTTGCTTATAATGTGCACATAGACCAGGTGATAACAAAGGCCAAGCGGGGTTTGGCAGCGATGCGGGTGATGGCGGCAGCAAACTGTGAGCAGCGCCATCTATGTCTTCTGTACGAGGGGTTGGTCATGTCTGTTTTGGAGTATGCAATGGCAATCCTGACTCTCAGCCATAAGCAGATAGAAAGGATGGAAAGGATACAGAATGAAGCTATGCGCATTATTCTTGGATGTACAAGAGATACAGCATGCAGGGCGATGCGCTACCTTCTTGGTTTTCCAACCATTGAAGAGAGAATACAAGGTTGCAGGGCACGCGCCTACCTCAGAATTAACGCAAACACACAACATCCACTGCATAGTGAAATTAGGAAGGTGAAGGGCAGCAGGTTAAAAAGAGGACGGTCGTGGATGGGTCAAGCCGAAGACATTCTTCAACAGGTGTGTTCACTTGAGGACTTAGAACCTGGCGAGGAGTGGGTGCAGGTGCCAACAGACTTCTGCACATCCTTTTCAGTTTGCATCCAACTAGATAGAAAATGCAGACAAGAAAATCCGGCTGCTGTTGAGGCTGAAGTACAAGCGTTGATTTTCGAGAATTCGCTAGACGGTGACGCGGTCATCTACACAGATGGGTCGGTCGTCCGACATGTGAGAAGCTCATGGGCCTTTACAGCTCGGGCCGGAGGGAGAATTGTGAAGGAGGACTCTGGTGCTTTCACTGAAACCACAAGTAGCCTGACCATGGAAGTC
Organism: Cepaea nemoralis; assembly: GCA_014155875.1. Classification (NCBI taxonomy): domain Eukaryota; kingdom Metazoa; phylum Mollusca; class Gastropoda; order Stylommatophora; family Helicidae; genus Cepaea; species Cepaea nemoralis. The sequence continues at coordinate 257,514 of JACEFZ010028100.1, forward strand.
ATGGCAGTAAGTAAAGCAATAACATGGCTCGAGACACAGACATTCACTAGGGCTTGTTTCCTTAGCGACTCAATGAACATGATCAAGAGGATAGAGGAGGGGTCGATCCGAAGAGAATGGTTGCTGCCTTTGGAGCGGTCTCGACTGGCAAAGATTAGTTTCATCTTCGTGCCAGGGCATGCGGGAGTACAAGGAAATGAGCGGGCTGACAAGCTCGCAGGTGAGGCTACTGTGGAGGGCGGACGCGCCATGGACCAGGCCGACATTCTGAATGCTCTACGAGAAGTAAGACTTTTGCGAGAACCAAGTGATGACTGTGAATCTACAACAATGGCCAGACTGCGAGAGCAGCAAATTAAAAGAGGGGTGGCCAAACAAGAACACTACGCAGGAAGCCAAAGAAGATTTATAAACCAACACAGAACTGGCGTCGTTAGCCGCTACACGTTCCGGGATTTGCTGAGGAGGGGATCCGAGCACTTATGGACTGAATGGTTCGATGTGCAATGAGGATGATCTGTCGACTAACTAACTAACTTGTCTTATATATATATATATATATATATATATATATATATATATATATATATATATATATATATATATATATATATATATATATATATGGTTTCATGTATGGAGTAGGTGGCTGTATGTCTTTATGTCTTAGACCAGTGGTTCTCAACCAGTGGGGGAACCCCATTCCCCCCCCCCCCCCCCGGGGAAAAATTTTAGGGTTTCGGGGGGGGGGGGGAATTAAGATTATTTCAAGATCGCGTTAATACAAGAACCGATTACTTGATATTGTTTTTCCCTTCATACTGTACGGTTCTGTCTATCTCACCCTTCTAAAATTCAATTTATAAAGTAAGTATACCCACAAATCACGTTTTATGTGGACGTCTAGACTTGTTTTAGTATGTGCTATTAAATTTTGCTTCCATTATTACGCATACTATGTAGGAGCGGGGGCGGGATTTTTAGGTAGGAAATACGAAAGGGGGGATGACGTTCTGAAAATATGGTGAAGGGGGGCACGGGCCAAAAAAGATTGACAACCACTGTCTTAGACATATGTCGTTTCATGTATGAAGTAGATGAATATCTGTCTTAGATATATGTGGTTTCATGTATGAAGTAGATGACTATGTGTCTTAGGCACGTGGTTTCGTGTATGGAGTAGAAGACTATCTGTCTTAGATATATATGGTTTCATATTGTTTCATGTTGTTTCATGTGGTGTGGCTTCCGGTCCCCAATATGGCGGATAGGCATTTAAACCGTTAAGACCTCTGGAGTGTTTACGCTTGTGGCTACGGTTTGCATTCGCATTTTCCTCATTTTGGACTGGTAGTGCATTGTTCTGTCGCCCTGCTACTGAGTGAGTGCGTGGCGCGACACTGTGAGCTGTGAATTTCGTGTAGAATGATTTTACATATGTCCGCGGTTGTTTGTAGCGTGAACTGCAATTTCGGAACGATGGCGGCCGGTTGTTGCTGAATTGACTGGTTTGTCTTTTGGGTTTCACGAATGAATTATCTCAGGAGATTCCTTGGAGTCGTCGCTGGGGCTATGGAGTTCGTGCTTTGTGCGGCGCTTTCAGTGGGTCGTCCTGCGGAAAGAGACCGAGGCATATGGGATAAAATCAGGGTCAATGAAGTCTTTCTGGTAACTGCCGCTTCCATCGGGGATGAACTGAATTTTTCGTGGAGGACTTTTGTGTTGGCAATTTCTGTCGGCCGCATTATGTACAGTGTACCTGTGGGGGGTGTTGGCTTGCCGAGACGCCAATCTTTTCCACTTTCACACTGGACAGTGAGGAGCATTTTGTGTGATACTTACTGGCACAGGAACAAAGCATAATGGCGACGACCCGTTGTCGTGAAATTGGGATCGTGACAATCTAACTAACTGGTTTCATGTATGGAGTAGATGAGTATTTGTCTGAGATATATGTGATTTCATGTATGGAGTAGATGACTATCTGTCTTAGATATATGTGGTGTCATGTTTGGAGTAGAAAACTATCTGTCTTAGGCACGTGTTTACATGAAATAGATGACTCTCTGTCTTAGATATATTTGGTTTCATGTATGAAGTAAATGACTATCTGTCTTAGGCACGTGATTGCATGTATGAAGTAGATGACTATCTGTCTTAGATATATGTTGTTGCATGTATGAAGTAGATGACTATCTGTCTTAGATATATGTGGTCTCAAGTATGGAGTAGATGGCTATTAGTCTTAGATATATGTGGTTGTATGTATGAAATAGATGACTATCTGTCTTAGATATATGTTGTTGCATGTATGAAGTAGATGACTATCTGTCTTAGATATATGTTGTTGCATGTATGGCTTAGATGACTATCTATCTTAGGCACGTGATTGCATGTATGAAGTAGATGACTATCTGTCTTAGATATATGTTGTTGCATGTATGAAGTAGATGACTATCTGTCTTAGATATATGTGGTCTCAAGTATGGAGTAGATGGCTATTAGTCTTAGATATATGTGGTTGTATGTATGAAATAGATGACTATCTGTCTTAGATATATGTTGTTGCATGTATGAAGTAGATGACTATCTGTCTTAGATATATGTTGTTGCATGTATGGCTTAGATGACTATCTATCTTAGATATATGTGGTTGCATGTATGAAGTAGATGACTATCTGTCTCAGATGTATGTGGTTTCATGTATGGAGTAGATGACTATCTGTCTTAGGCACGTGGTTACATGAAGTAGATGACTATCTGTCTTAGATATATGTGATTTAATTTATAAAGTAAATGACTATCTGTCTTATATATATATATATGGTTTCATGTATGAAGTAAATGACTGTCTGTCTTAGATATATGTGGTTTTATGTATGAAGTAAATGACTGTCTGTCTTAGATATATGTGGTTGCACGTATGGAGTAGATGACTATCTGTCTTAGATATATGTGGTTGCACGTCTGGAGTAGATGACTATCTGTCTTAGATATATGTGGTTGCACGTATGGAGTAGATGACTATCTGTCTTAGATATATGTGGTTGCACGTATGGAGTAGATGACTATCTGTCTTAGATATATGTGGTTGCATGTATGGCGTAGATAACTATCTATCTTAGATATATGTGGTTGCATGTATGGCGTAGATGACTATCTGTCTTAGATAAATGTGGTTGCATGTATGGCTTAGATGACTATATCTTAGGTATATGTGGTTCACGTGTGGCGTAGATGATTATCTGTCTTAGATATATGTGGTTGCATGTATGAAGTAAATGACTATCTGTCTTAGATATATGTGGTTGCATGTATGAAGTAGATGACTATCTGTCTTAGATATATGTGGTTGCATGTATGAAGTAAATGACTATCTGTCTTAGATATATGTTGTTGCATGTATGAAGTAGATGACTATCTGTCTTAGATATATGTTGTTGCATGTATGGCTTAGATGACTATCTATCTTAGATATATGTGGTTGCATGTATGAAGTAGATGACTATCTGTCTCAGATGTATGTGGTTTCATGTATGGAGTAGATGACTATCTGTCTTAGGCACGTGGTTACATGAAGTAGATGACTATCTGTCTTAGATATATGTGATTTAATTTATGAAGTAAATGACTATCTGTCTTATATATATATATATATGGTTTCATGTATGAAGTAAATGACTGTCTGTCTTAGATATATGTGGTTTTATGTATGAAGTAAATGACTGTCTGTCTTAGATATATGTGGTTGCACGTATGGAGTAGATGACTATCTGTCTTAGATATATGTGGTTGCACGTCTGGAGTAGATGACTATCTGTCTTAGATATATGTGGTTGCACGTATGGAGTAGATGACTATCTGTCTTAGATATATGTGGTTGCACGTATGGAGTAGATGACTATCTGTCTTAGATATATGTGGTTGCATGTATGGCGTAGATAACTATCTATCTTAGATATATGTGGTTGCATGTATGGCGTAGATGACTATCTGTCTTAGATAAATGTGGTTGCATGTATGGCTTAGATGACTATATCTTAGGTATATGTGGTTCACGTGTGGCGTAGATGATTATCTGTCTTAGATATATGTGGTTGCATGTATGAAGTAAATGACTATCTGTCTTAGATATATGTGGTTGCATGTATGAAGTAGATGACTATCTGTCTTAGATATATGTGGTTGCATGTATGAAGTAAATGACTATCTGTCTTAGATATATGTGGTTGCATGTATGAAGTAGATGACTATCTGTCTTAGATATATGTGGTTGCATGTATGGCTTAGATGACTATCTATCTTAGATATATGTGGTTGCATGTATGACGTAGATGACTATCTGTCTTAGATATATGTGGTTGCACGTATGGAGTAGATGACTATCTGTCTTAGATATATGTGGTTGCACGTATGGAGTAGATGACTATCTGTCTTAGATATATGTGGTTGCATGTATGGCGTAGATGACTATCTATCTTAGATATATGTGGTTGCATGTATGGCGTAGATGACTATATGTCTTAGATATATGTTGTTGCATGTATGAAGTAGATGACTATCTGTCTTAGATATATGTGGTTGCATATATGAAGTAGATGACTATCTGTCTTAGATATATGTGGTTTGCATGTATGAAGTAAATGACTATCTGTCTTAGATATATGTGGTTGCATGTATGAAGTAGATGACTATCTGTCTTAGATATATGTGGTTGCATGTATGGCTTAGATGACTATATCTTAGGTATGTGTGGTTGCATGTATGGAGTAGATGACTATCTGTCTTAGATGATATATGTGGTTGCATGTATGAAGTAAGATATATGTGGTTGCATGTGTGGCTTAGATGACTATATCTTAGATATATGTGGTTGCATGAAGTAGATGACTATCTGTCTTAGATATATGTGATTTAATTTATGAAGTAAATGACTATCTGTCTTAGATATATGTGGTTGCATGTATGGAGTAGATGACTATCTGTCTTAGATATATGTGGTTGCATGTATGGCTTAGATGACTATCTATCTTAGATATATGTGGTTGCATGTATGACGTAGATGACTATCTGTCTTAGATATATGTGGTTGCACGTATGGAGTAGATGACATCTGTCTTAGATATATGTGGTTGCACGTATGGAGTAGATGACTATCTGTCTTAGATATATGTGGTTGCATGTATGGCGTAGATGACTATCTATCTTAGATATATGTGGTTGCATGTATGGCGTAGATGGACTAATATGTATCTTAGATATATGTTGTTGCATGTATGAAGTAGATGACTATCTGTCTTATGATATATGTGGTTGCATATATGAAGTAGATGACTATCTGTCTTAGATATATGTGGTTTGCATGTATGAAGTAAATGACTATCTGTCTTAGATATATGTGGTTGCATGTATGAAGTAGATGACTATCTGTCTTAGATATATGTGGTTGCATGTATGGCTTAGATGACTATATCTTAGGTATGTGTGGTTGCATGTATGGAGTAGATGACTATCTGTCTTAGATGATATATGTGGTTGCATGTATGAAGTAAATGACTATCTGTCTTAGATATATGTGGTTGCATGTGTGGCTTAGATGACTATATCTTAGATATATGTGGTTGCATGAAGTAGATGACTATCTGTCTTAGATATATGTGATTTAATTTATGAAGTAAATGACTATCTGTCTTAGATATATGTGGTTGCATGTATTGAGTAGATGACTATCTGTCTTAGATATATGTGGTTGCATGTATGAAGTAAATGACTATCTGTCTTAAATATATGTGGTTGCATGTATGAAGTAAATGACTATCTGTCTTAGATATATGTGGTTGCATGTATGGAGTAGATGACTGTCAGGGTCTTAAACTTGGCTCGCTTGCCTAACAAGTGTGAGACAGTACAAATACAACGTGATTTGACGTAAGACTCAACGACACATCGTTCGATGGATTTATTAACATATCAAATACAGAACGATGATCACAAATATATATAATGGATATTTTACAACTTACATCCACAATACAGTTCACAAGTCTGACTCGCAAGATGTCCAGACACTCGCCTTTCAATACAGAAACCATACAACGCCTTTCTCTCAATCACACGTCCGTCATGTTCCGTGTCCCCAGAGCTGTCTGGACTTAGTTCGCAACTTGCCTCCTGCCTGACGTTGCGTCACGTGGCAGGCGTGCGTCTTGCGTTGGCGGCCTGACCGCTGGTCAGCCAGCGATCTCGCAGGCCGGTAACTCCTATTCGCCTGGCGGCGCAACGCAGTTGTTGCATCCCTTACTGGGAGCTAAGTCGCCTGGCGGTCGTAACGATGTCCCTGCATCGCTGTCCCCTATTGGACTCTGACACGCTCCCCCGGTAAAATCCATGAAAGATGTCGTCTTTCATGTATAATGTCTGTACCTGTTGGGTTAATAGTATACCCTTGTCAGAGTCTACCTTTCTATTGTTATACACAACGTTATCAAAATACACACTATGCCATAGAAATATATAAGAACTGGGAGTTGGGTACAACGACATGTGGTGTTTCATGTTTAACACATATCAGGCTTCACCCTCTCGATGGCTGGTTACCTCAATTGTATTATCACCCAGTCAGATCAGTAGTTCCAGCTTCACGCATCTACCTCGCAGCAATTTGAAAAAAAAAATAATAATATGGTTCTTGAAACAAAAACCATCTAGCCAGACTGAAATACGGACTTTATATAAGTCGTATAAAACACTCCAACCCTGTCCCTACTTGGCCAGGAGTTCTTGTGTTGGTATACAATGTTGGCAACACTCTGCCATGCCCAGTAGATGCCTGCCTGTGGTGTCAACACTTTAACAACAACATGTTATATTACACACAACACATTAGCATATACATTTCAAATTATGGCCCTTTGTGTGAAAATGTAATAACAATAAATGAAAGGGAAATAATTTTAACATTAGTGAAACACAATAATTTACAATAACTATTTAATTTCTTAGTGTCATTGCTTGACGTTTCTTCATATTAACGAGAAAAAGTCGGTAATATGAATACGTTAATCAAGATATGATTCTAAGATTACATTAAGAAATAAATAAACACACAATTCGTGTATTCAATTTTATAGAATCCTAAACATTTTAGAATCGTCAAAACTTTTTAACCTTTTATATGTTGTCTGCTATTTTTGTTCTAAATTTCTAATTAATCCGGAAGTACACCCGAACAATTAAATCAGCTGATGTTAAAGCTTGCCGAACACACCTGTTCCGGTTTGATGTAGTTTAAGGAAGGTACAATGTTCTCAAAGTTCGTGTTGGATGTTGCTACACAATCTTCTGGATTACGATCGAATGTTCATGTGTTAGATGTTTCAGTCGAACATTAAAGATTTCGGTTCACTGCAGAGGTGTAGAAAAGTCGTCACTGTTCAGTTTTTACTTTCACACTCGTAATTAAAATATTCCTGGAAGATTCTACACGAAGTTGTCACTGTCACGTTGGATAATTCGCTTCAGGTAAGTGCGAATGTGACACTGTTCGTGTACGTAATATATACAGTTAATAAAGTTCGCTTTCTACCACATACTGCACATTTATACACGACAATCACTACATGAACTAGTAAAATAAGAACACTATATATAAGTGAGTAATCCCTATCACAATATTGTAGACATTACACAGCTTTTTGTGAATGAAAAACCAACTATTCACTGCTAAATGGCTGTGTCGGTCTGAGTGTATTTCTACATACTGCACTCAGACATTGATGCTCACTGGGTCGGTCGGACAACGTGACAAAAGGTCGGCAATTGAATTGGTTCTGCCTGTCTAGGGGTATGATTCTCGCTTTGGGTGCGAGAGGTCCCGGGTTCAAATCCCGGACGAGCCCCCACGTTCACACATGTCAGGGTCTTAAACTTGGCTCGCTTGCCTAACAAGTGTGAGACAGTACAAATACAACGTGATTTGACGTAAGACTCAACGACACATCGTTCGATGGATTATTAACATATCAAATACAGAACGATGATCACAAATATATATAATGGATACTTTACAACTTACATCCACAATACAGTTCACAAGTCTGACTCGCAAGATGTCCAGACACTCGCCTTTCAATACAGAAACCATACAACGCCTTTCTCTCAATCACACGTCCGTCATGTTCCGTGTCCCCAGAGCTGTCTGGACTTGGTTCGCAACTTGCCTCCTGCCTGACGTTGCGTCACGTGGCAGGCGTGCGTCTTGCGTTGGCGGCCTGACCGCTGGTCAGCCAGCGATCTCGCAGGCCGGTAACTCCTATTCGCCTGGCGGCGCAACGCAGTTGTTGCATCCCTTACTGGGAGCTAAGTCGCCTGGCGGTCGTAACGATGTCCCTGCATCGCTGTCCCCTATTGGACTCTGACAATGACTATCTGTCTTAGATGATATATGTGCTTGCATGTATGAAGTAGATGACTATCTGTCTTAGATATATGTGGTTGCATGTATGAAGTAAATGACTATCTGTCTTAGATATATGTGGTTGCATGTATGGCATAAATGACTATCTGTCTTAGATATATGTGGTTTGCACGTATGGAGTAGATGACTATCTGTCTTAGATATATGTGGTTGCACGTATGGAGTAGATGACTATCTGTCTTAGATATATGTGGTTGCATGTACGGCGTAGATGACTATATGTCTTAGATATATGTGGTTGCATGTATGAAGTAGATGACTATCTGTCTTAGATATACGTGGTTTCATGTATGGCATATATGACTATCTGTCTTAGACACGTGGTTTCATGTAATGAGTAGATGACTATCTGTCTTAGAAACGTGGTTTCATGTATGGCGTAGATGACTAACTGTCTATACTCTACATTTCGTCATCAGATCGCCCTGAACTGAGTCGACCCGATACATGCTGCTGACGTCACAACTTGAAGTATAAAACCAGACTATACACATTCAGTACTTCACACAGTTGAGAACTATACCAAGCTGAAACTGGACCGAATGAGGATTGAACTAACTGGAAGCGCAACACTCAGTTTGGTCATCAATTACTGCAAGATCTGGCTATCGGTTGCGACTAGTTTGGTCATCAGTTGCCAGTTTTGCCATCAGTTGCTAGTTGTATCCATGGTTGTTGCTAGATTGGTCTTCAGTTTAGCCAACAACTGTTGTTGTTTCCCGCCTTCGGTGGATTGCAGACGTTGAAATATCGCGCCATTGTGTGGCCATCCACAGTTTTATGTTCGGTCAACAGTTCCTCTGTTTATGGATTACCCGACTGGATAATTGTTTTCAGAAAAGTGGAATGTAGGTCTTCACAATACAAACTAAATTGTGGCCATTGTGGTTTCTCTTTAACAAAACACGTGAGTACAGGAAGCTGTCGTGTCTGTATTATTCATGCAACTAACTGTCCGTGTTTAGAATTTGTTTGTTTTAATTTTAATTGGTATTTTCATTATTAATTTATTCTTACTATTATTTGTTATACAGTACAACTACTACATGTCTCTAACATAAATATTTTTTTAAGTAGTGCATCTGTCCTTCACAGGACGTAGCAGTCAACCCAAGCATTTTTGGGCAAATTTTACGTTCAGCAGTTTGCCATTGCTAACATAAACAAGCACTATAATGCAAATACTACTACTGCTACTGCTACTACTACTACTACTACTACTACTACTACTACTAAGTACTACTACTACTACTACTACTACTTACTACTACTACTACTACTACTACTACGGCTGCTGGCTACTACTACACTACTACTACTACTACTACTACTACTCCTACTATGACTACTATCTACTACTACTTGCTGCTCTACTACTACTACTACTACTACTACTACTCCTACTCTACTACTACTACTACTACGACTACCTACTGTCTACTGCTACTACTCCTACTACTACGACTACCTACGACTACTACTCTACTACTAGCTGTGCTTATACTGCTGTTTATCTACTACCTACTTTTACTACTATCTACTACTACTATTACGACTACTACTACTACTGTCTGCTGCTGGTGCTCTCTACTACTATCTTATACAACTACTCTACTACTACTACTACTACTACTACTACTAACTAACTACTACTTCTACTTACTATCTACGGCTACTACTACTACTACTACTACTACAGTATTCCTAGCTACGCACAGGAAGTTTCAGCACAAGCGCGTTACACTTCTGGGCCGCGCCGTAAAAAACTAATACTGCTACTAACGCAACAACAACAACAACAACAAATTATACTAACACAACAACAACAACAACAACAGAAATTATTACTGAAACTACTATCGCCGTCATTGAGTGGCAAGTACTGTCTAAAATCGTATTCATCTATTTTTTCTACAAATTGGCCTCTAGTTTAAGAGCACCATTTAAATGATGATGTTGACTTGAATACTACATAACGGGATGTGACATACCAACATTCATATTAGCAAATACACCCCCCCCCCCTGCACACAACAAACACACACACACACAACACACACGCGCACGCACACACTCACACACACATACACACACACACACACACACACATTCAATTTAAACGACGAATAAAGTCTATAACGAAGCCAGCCGAATGAGGTCATCGGAAAATGCAAATTGACGTCTGGGTTGAGCGTCAACGGAATATATCAGCTTTTCGCTTTAACTGTGTGGCATGGACCTTCTCACTATACATACTGACGTGTAGTGAACATCTCACAACACATTGACGTCTGGCAGAAAATCTCACAACACATTGACGTGTAGGGGAAATCTCACAACACACTGACGTGTGGCAGGACATCTAACAACATACTGACGTGTAGCAGGACATCTCACAACACATTGACGTGAAGGGGACATCTCACAACAGACTGACGTGGTGCTCATTGAATCTCACACACACTACGTGTATCATGACTCCTCACTTAACAACCTGACGTGTGGACATCTCACAACATATTGACGTGTAGGGGACATTTCACGACACATTGATGTGTAACAGGACATCTCACCACACACTGGTGACGTGTAAGCGGCCCTTCCCTTCCGTTCACAGTTCTGAGATTCCAGGCGCCAGAATTTATATGTCAATGGGTGAAAGGAAGAAAGTATGCGATCCGGACTCCTTGCGACTTTCTGACAACTCCTCACACGTCACGCCACTTCAGGTCGCGCTGACTTTCCCCTAGGTTGGCATTGTCATTTTATGGCTGTGGTTGATTAGTTCATGGCTGGTCACTTCATGGTTCTGTCAGTTCATGAGTTGTCAGTTCATAGTTGTGGCAGTTCATGGGTGGTCACTTCATGGGTTCATGGTTGGTTATATTTTGTGGTTAAAGTTGTTCTACGGAATGGAGACATTAACCGCAAGCCCAACCCGCCTTGGTCGCCACATGAGACACACATGGCAGATTACATTGGCTTCCCTTGGGCGTCCTGGCGCCTCACAGCCGCCACCGCTGCTAAACAGGGGGTGAGAAGGCAAGAGGCTTCATTGCACCGGGTTTTATCCCATATGGCTCAGTGTCTTTCCGCAGGCCGGCCTGTCCAAGGCGTCGTACAGAGCTCCAGCGACGACCCCGTGGCGTCTCCGAGAAAACTGCGCTCGTCAACCGAATAATCGCCCGGAATCGAACCCACAACCTTCGGCAGATGGTGTAACCAGTGTAACCACTTGGCCACAGACTCACTGCCTTTTCTGTAGTGCGACACAAATTGTTACACCTGTCCGCAGATACATTCTTCTTCCTGTTTTCTGTCCATATGCTTTTCCTCATTGTTTCTGTATGGCATTGTTCATATTTGGCTGTTACTTTCCCGTCTAACTGTTCTGTACCCATATTGTGTGTGGGATGAAGTAACAGAGACGCCAAGGTTAACCATGCGGAAGAATTAAGTTCATGAAATATTGGCGGTTAGAAAATCGACTGACCTGTTTCTACCACATGAAAGTAGGTCACATGTAGCTAAGCCCCAGGTCGACGTGGTAACTGGCGCGTGGAGAAATGAAAGGATGAAAACAGCTCTGACCCAATTAATTGTGCTCCTGTTGTGAAAGGACCCGGTTGACATACTTATCCTGGCCCACAGTTATACGTGGACCAGGTTTGGGGACATCTAAACTGTTAAACAAATTGATGTAGATATACGTTACAGCCACAAGTTGCATAAACCCACTGTGTCACAGTCACATGTTGCATAAACCAACTGTGTCCCAGTCATATGTTGCATAAACCCACAGTGTCACAGTCACATGTTGTATAAACCCATTATGTCCCAGTCATATGGTGCATAAACCCACTGTGTTCCAGTCTCATGTGCATAAACGCAATGTGTCCCACTTACATGTTGCATACACCCAGTGTGTCCCAGCCACATGTCGATAAAATCAGCTGCATGCGATCTGGAAGCAGGCAACCTTGCGTTGATTTCGGGTGTATGGGCGTTGGTCGTTCAGAAAGCCATGGGAGACTCATCATTAGTGCCTTGCCGGCTGGCGTAGGCGATCATGCCTCTCCATAAATTACGATCTCTGACGGCATGGATCAGTTCGTGTGTTGACTCCCTTCCGTGCCATAGCACAGGACTTTCAAGCATTTTCTCTCGCTGTCTTCTTCCATCTCTCTTTCACAAATCTTTCCGGTTGTCACAACATGTTTCAGTTTTTGTCTTCTCATAATGTCCCCAAAAATGATGACTGTCCTCTTTATGATGTTTGGGATACGTTTTTATGTGTGACTTAGCCTCTCTAAAAATGTCCTGATTGCTCATTGTGGCTGTCTATAAAATCACATCTCCAAGACTTCTATGGATTTGTTTCGCCTGTGTACTAACGTCCAGGATTCACAGCCGTCTGTTAGAAATGATTCTGTGTAACATGCAAGAAGCATTTTCTCCCGCTGTCTTCCTCTATCTCTCATTCCGCAAATCTTTCTGGTTGTCATGACATGTTCCAGTTTTTGTTTTCGCATAACCTGGCCAAAATAACGATGACTGTCTCTGTTTGATGTTTATAATAAGTTGTTTTTGCTACTTAGTTTCCTTCAAAATGTCCAGATTGCTCATTTTAGCTGTCTAATTAATTTTCAAGTACAATCATTGCGCAGTACATCACAGACACAAAAAATTCTGGGCATGCTTGCGACTTCCTGCAGAGAACATGCAACTAACGTTTCAAGAATAAGGGACACAGGGTTCGATAAGAGTAATTGACATAGGGTGGACCCCGAACCCACACCGGGTTCATTCAGAGTAATTGACATAGGGTGGACCTCGGACCCACACAGTCACGAGACAGTTCCACCTGGAGTTAGATCTGACGTCAGAATTACCTGAAAGGTAGGACTTCCGGTTAGTTACGCGCTGTGTCTAAAAATATAGGTTGCCAGGAGACAAAGCTAACAACAAAAAGTTAACATTGTTAAAATAGTATGGTGTTCAAGGGAGCTCCATCTCATCAGTGTCCCAGCGGGCCCACCTGTCACCGGGCAGGCTGGCACTCGGGCCAGCCCGCCACTGGTTCTAGCCACTCCACCACCAGGGGGTCCCATAGCCAATCGAAATCATGAAATAGTTGTCGAGATCGCGAGGAAACTGGCACGCGCTGAAGCTGGGTGCAAGGCCCACCTGGTACTACATACCTGGACCCGTTGACAGACAGCTGGGCGTGCAGTGCGCGTGAGTTTATTGCATGCCCCAGATAGATATTTATTCAGGTAATTATGTAAATACCGACACGGTATGCCGGGAGCCCGTTGATCTCTCATTGATTAATTGGTGGCGTCAAATCTTGGTCTCATTACGTGATGAATGGCGCCAATCTGGGTCTCTGCTTGAGGAATGGCGCCCCTAGTTTATTCTGATGGTCTGTGGGGTGGTTGGTTTAGGGTGTCTGATGTGTGGTCTCTGAGTGTGTGTTTTGTGTGTGTGTTTGTATTGTGTGGTGTGTGATTAGTTGAGTGTATATGTGTATATGTTTATGTCTGAAGTATTGTTAATTCGTTTTGTCTGCCTGTATGTTTGTATGTCTGTGAGAAGAGTCGTTTGTTTGCATGTGTGAATATACATATATGATGTATTATTTGCTTGTCTGATTATATCAAGAGAAGGGGGAAACGGGGGGGGGGGGGGGGGGGGGGTTCTCTGTGGTTGAAGCCGCCTGCCTCGCGCAACAGAGACCGTGGGTTCATGTCCGCAGTTGGTCATTCAGTTCACTAGTAGACTATTCTCGGAAACTCCTGGGGATGGTCACTGGGTCTACGGAGTCCGTCCGTGCTCTGTGGGAGGATTTCGGCAGGCTACCATGCGGAAAGAGATTGAGCCATGTGAGATAACACCGGGCTCCATGAAGTCGACCTTCTGGTCCTTTAGCTTCCTTTTATATGTGTGTATTTGCGTGTCTGTAAGTTGTCGTATGCATTCACAGATTGTGGCAGCAGTGAAACAGCAAAATAACACGCCGACAACTTATATCATCAAACTTTGGGTTTCTAACCCACAAACTAACCTTCCCCTCTCAATCGGACAGTTTCGGACATGTTCCGGCAACTTGCACTGGACAGCAATATCCCGATAAACGCCGTAAACCACCGATAACAATTGACGTCTGCTCTCTGGTGACCGTGGAGAATGTTCTGGTTCCTATGATCACACTCAAGTACCGCGGGAGATTGCGAATACCGACCACCCGGCATGGGGGTCAACGGTAGGGCAACTTTCAGCGGAATATCTTTGAAAAGCTCTCCTAGAATGTTCCAATTTGCCTTGATAGATGTTCTCCGCTGACTTGATTAAGGTTGTAAATAAAAACAAAAGGTCAGACACATTGTAGATTCAGCTGTTTGAATGTGAAGCGACTCTAGTCTTCCTGCAACCGCTTCTCTAGCGGGCTGTGTGTATGTTAATAAAGAAAAGAAAAACACTGTACGACTAGCAATAAACGATTATTTCA
>JACEFZ010028100.1:277500-292500 GCA_014155875.1 Cepaea nemoralis
TGTGTGTGTGTGTTTGTGTGCATATACACACATATGTATACATATACACATGCGCGCACACGCACACACACACATGCGCGCGCGCACACACACACACACACATTCGATTTTTCTCAACCTATGTCTTCCATGTTAGGCGCCGATCAAAGGTACCTCCTGGATAGTTTGGATTTTCTTCTTGGGGCAATATTTTTCCATTCAATACCAGCTTAGGTTGCTGAGTTTTATTTGAGAGGGAGAACACTGTGCATGTTGTTTTCTCCTCACTTATCTTCACTAGCCATGATTTTGACCAGTCCTCTAGCGCTAATAAGGCTTGCTGTATTCTGCTGTTAGCTGTACTAATATATTCTTCAGATGTCCAAATGGCTAGGTCTTCTGCAAAGGAGGATGTGTGTAATCTGGCTGTAAAATTTTCAGTGATGTCATTTATATATGTTAGGAATAATGTTGGTGAAAGAACTCCTCCTTGGGGGACATCTTGCTCCAGCAGCATCTTTTTGCTGGTTTGTCTTTGTACTTTTGTCCTGGCAGTTCTGTTCTCAAGGTAGTGGCTGATCCATTTATACATTTTCCCACAAACATGCATTATTTTTTCTTCAGTTTTACTTTCAGTTCCTCCTTCCACACTTTATCAAATGCTTTTTCTAAATCTGTGCAGACTCTAGTGTGTGCTTTTTCTCTTTCCTGGGCTATATAGGTTATTTGATCTTCAGTGGATCTGTACTTTCTGAATCCTGCTTGGTGTGGTGTTAAGAAGTTGATTTTCTTCCAGATGCCATGTTAGCCTGCCACTGACAATGCTTGCCATTAATTTTTCCATACAGTTAAATAGACTGATAGGTCGATAGCCATTCGGTTCTTCCATGTCTTTTTCCTTTCTTTGGGACTGGTATTAGTATAGTTTCCTTCCATGCCCGTTGGACTGTTCCTCTCTTCCAGCTGCAATTTAGGACTGCTAGTAGTTTATTTTTTGCTTTAATACCTAGTTTTATTAGCATTCCATTTGTGATTCCATCCTTTCCTGGTGATTTCTTCTTTTTCAGGGTTTTCATTGCCTGTTCCATTTCTTCCATTTTTAGAATTGCCTTCATATATTCTGCTACTGTCTCTGTATTACTATGATGTATCTGTTTGTCTTTGATTGCTTTCTCCTGTTCGGTTGTAATATCAATGTGGTTTGCACTAGCATACAGTGTTCCATTAGTGCATGTGCAGCCTTTTTCCTTGTAAGCAAGGCATTTCCTTGTTTAATTGTTATTTGTTTGTTTCTGTGTCCTTCATTGTTGATGGCTTTTACTAGTTTTCATAGTTTGTTTCCATCCCTGTTAAAGTTCAGGTTTTCAGTTTTTTACCCTCCAACAATCTCTTGCTGTTTGATTTACTGTTCTTTTATATTTTGCTGAGATGGCTTGGAAAGATATTTTCGCTTCAGTTGTTTATTCTCTCTCTGCTGTCTTCCTGGCATCTTCAACTTTGTCCTCCAAAATTTGTAGTTTTTCAGTCCAGTATGGTATATAATTTTTCCTGACTCCTCTTGGAATGGACTTAGTGGCCGCCTGTATTATTGCTTTGTTTAGACTTTTCACCATTTGTTCCATGTTGCCATGTCGTGTATTTATGTTTTCACATTATTTGTCTCTTACTATGGCAAATCTGTCCCAATCAGCTCGTTTGTAATTCCAGCGAGGCAAAGGCTTTTGCTCCTGTGGAACATCGATTTTGTGGAGGATCCTCCTGTGCAGTCAGCTAAGTCTGGAGTAGAAGTGGTAAACCATCTCTAAAGTAGAAGCTAGGTGTGTCGTTCGCTTTCTTGAGTAGATGGAGATCTGAGTCTATATCCCACTCCTCCACTTAATCTCCCCTGTTGTCAGTATCTGGGTATCCATATCTTTCTGAACGGCTATTTAAGTCTCCGACAATAATGCAATTTGTGTCAGTTATTTTCATGTTTGAAAGTGTAAGGTCCTTATCTGCTGGGCTATGCAGATTGTAAATTCTTATTCTCAAGTCCTTTATCATGATATCAACACCTATAATTTCCGTTTGGTTGTCAGAGATCACAGATACTTCGCTGCAATGTATTGTATTTCGTGTAAGTATTAGAACGCCTCCTTTGTGTCCTTCGCGGTCGAAACGTGTGGCCTGATATCCTCAGCGATTGGCATTGAGGTGTGTCTCTTGAATGCATGCCACATCTATTCTATCTTTATGAAGACGCTTTGTTATGGAGACTTTCTTGTTATAAACTCCTTCGGCATTCCACTGTAGTATTTTGAGTGTCCGGGATGTTTGGTCAATAGCTCTGAACCTACTCCTCTGTGCCTTGACTCCACAGCACAGGGGAAGGTGACCACCAGTAGTAATGGGTGGACCCCCTCGAGGCAGGGGGTCCGGCACTATAACCGCCTGATGGGACTTCAGGGGATTAGCACAATACTGATTAATTTTCATCTGTGGCATCATGGATTGATTAAGTTACGTTGCATTGCTTTGTCAAGCCTGTGGGTCAGTAAATCCGATATAGACAAGCATTTTTTGGGTGTGCTTTCCCTAGCCTTTGACTGTCCCCATTCTACCTACAAGGCAGCAGGTGGGTGTGTCTCTTGGTCTTGTTCCTCTCCCTTGACCTGTCCGACATGGGAGGCCTACCATTAGCTGTGCTACCGTCGGCAAGCTCCTCTACCTCGTCAAAGTGGACACACGGCAGAGGGGAGTGGGCAAGCGGGAGCGGAGGTTTGTTAATTTGGCGTGTTTAGCCACAGAGAGGGATTTGTACAGTGCATTGTTTGTTGGAGGTATTGATAATACAGCGGAAGACACAATAACAGCGCCCACTGGTGAATTCCGAGGTTCTCAGCGCCCGCTGGTGACTGGCGATGTTCTCAGCGCCCCCTGGTGACTGGCGAAGTCCTCAGCGCCCGCTGCTGACTGGCGCGGTTCTCAGTGCCCCCTGGTTACTGGCGGGATTCTTAGCGCCCGCTGGTGATTGGCACGGTTCTCAGCAGGGTGGTTGCTGATGAATATTCTTTGTTCTGTATATCAAATTACACCAAACCAAAAACACAACATTCAGTTTATCACGGCTGATGGTTGTCATACCTGAATTCACACAGCGCCCTTATGCAGGTGAGAAACAATTCTGTGAAACAACAAGCACACATCGAAGGTAACATTATTTCTGGATCAGAGATCTATTTGAAATTGTGGTAAGTCTTGTGGGGGGGGGGGGGGGGGGGGGGGGAGGGGGGGGGGGGGGGGGGGGGGGGGGGGGGGGGGGAGAGGGGGGGTGTGGGGGGGGTGGGGGGGGGGGGGGGGGGGGGGGGGGGGGGGGGGGGAGGGGGGGGGTGGTGGGGGGGGGGGGGGGGGGGGGGGGGGGGGGGGGGGGGGGGGGGGGGGGGGGGGGGGGGGGGGGGGGTGGGGGGGGGGGGGGGGGGGGGGGGGGGGGGGGGGGAGGGGGGTGGGGGGGGGGGGGGGGGGGGGGGGGGGGGGGGGGGGGGGGGGGGGGGGGGGGGGGGGGGGGGGGTGGGGGGGGGGGGGGGGGGGGGGGGGGGGGGGTGTGGGGGGGGGGGGTGGGTGGGAGGGGGGAGTGGAGATTTGGGGGTGAAAGCGGAATTTTTTGGATTGCTTGAGGAGGGGTGGGGGGGGGGGGTTGGTGGGGGGGGGGGGGGGAAGGGGGGGGGGGGGGATGGGGGGAAAAAAAGAGATAGAAGAGAGAAGAGAGAGAGAGAGAGAGAGGAGAGAGAAGAGAAGAGAGAGATAGAGAGAGAGAGAGAGAGAGAGAATTGTACAACTTGTTAGGTTGTGGTAATCAGTTGTTAAGTGTAAATTAAACTGAAATGAGGCTTGTTGTATAGGTGAATTCAGAGCGATGCTGTTGTGTAGGTACGTTTAGTAACGAGGCTGTTGTCTAGGTAAATTTAAATTGAGTAACTGAGTCTGTTGTCTAGGTAATTTTCTAGTAAATCGATGCTTTTGTATAGGTGATTAGAACGAGGCTTGTTGTATTAGAGGTAATTTAAGAAGAGGGTTTTGTGTAAGATAATTTAGAACGAGGCCTGTTGTATAAGGTTAAAGATTAAGAAACGAGGTTTGTGTGTAAGTAAATTAGAACGAGGCTTTTTGTGTAGTAAATTAGAATGAGGCTAATTGTGAGTAAACTGGTATGATGTTTGTTGTGTAAGGCAGATAAGAACGAGGCTGTTGTGTAGGCAGATAAAACGAGGCTTGTTGTGTAGCAGTCATATAGAACCGAGGCCTGTTGTGTAGAGCGGTAAGAACGTCTCAGGCTGTTTGTGTAGGCAGATATTGAACGTTAGGCTGTTGTGTAGCAGATAAACCTGAGGGGCTTTGTGGTAGCAGTTTAAGAACGAGGCTGTTGTGGAGGCAGATAAGAACGAGTCTGTTGTGTAGGCTGCCAACGAAATTCTAATTACGAGAGGGCATTTAAGTTACTACTGCTCTTGTCAAAGGACGCTGTAAGACACTACGAAACTGACTGCTAAGTCCAAGATATCAAAGGGAACCTGTAAGACACTAGAGAACTGCTATAGACCAAGATATCAAAGGAACCAGGAAGGCCAGAAGAAAGTTCGTAACGACTTCATTTCTGTTTTCGGATCTGAAACAATATTTGTCACGCGACTGTGTCTGTCGCTTTGTTGTCTCGGTCCGGCCAGTCATTGCAGAGGACCATTAGCATCTTGTGGAGTGCCCCTGAGACCAAATAGCCATTATATCAATCGTTTTGAGAGGACGCAATTGGGGGGGGGGGGGGGGGGATACGGAATCTGCATACAATTCAAATTACTCTCGTCTCAAGACGACAACAAAAAAGATGGACAATGACGACAGATATTCCATTATCGCTGAAACAAATATTTCATCCACTCCTGGTCATCACAGCCAAGACATCTTTTAAATAATGAAACAAAATTTTGCCAGGATATTTAGTTCGTCGCCACGCCTGTCAGTGGGAACAATGGCGGCCATCAGTTTTCCGCGAGGTCGTTTCCGGATCGGCGTCTTCTATTTCCGGGTCAGCGTATCCCGGCTGTCCCAGACATCGAACACTCAAAGTGCTTTCAATTATTTACTGCTCTTCCCAATCAGCCATCAAATAAACGGTGGTGACGTAAATCTCAGCTAATGATTTGCACTGATACACGCAAAGTGAACAATTCGATTCTGCAAATATGTCGGATTCAAAACGTAATAATAGGAGATTTAGAATGAGAGAGAACGAGAGAGCAGAGAATGAAATGAACTACTGGAATGAGAGAAAAATGAGACAGTGTGAAGGAAGACAGAATAAAAGAGACGGAGGGGGGGAGCAGAGAATGAGGGGAGACAGACAGTGAGAGACACTGGCAGACACAATGAACAGAGACGCTGAATGACAGAATGTGTGTGTGTGTGTGTGTGTGTGTGTGTGTGAGAGAGAGAGAGAGAGAAAGATGAGACGAGAGAGCAGAGAGAAAGAGAGAGAGAGAGAGAGAGAGAGAGGACAACACCGAGAAGAGATAGGAGCTGACAGAATTAGAGACAGACAGACAGACAAGACATACAAGACCAGACAGACAAACCAGACAAACGGAATGACGGGAGACACAGAATGACAGATTGAGCGAAGCACAGTCTTCAGAGATGGAGTGAGCAAGTGAAAATATAATGTAACCATGCGAGGGGAGAAAAAAAAGAGGGGGGGGGGGCTGAAAATGAGATAATAAAGTATGAAAGAGGAGAAACTGAGAGACGACGAAGAAGGGGGTGCGCGTAGAGAATAATGCATTACAGAGAATGCAGAATGGGATAGGCTGAGGAGTGAAAGGGAATGACGGAAATCGAAAAACCAATGGAGCTAACGATGGGATGGAGAACGAGAACGAGGGGACAGATTATGGATCAAGACAGGGAATGAAGGGAGATAGGGGATGAAGGTATATAGGGAATGAGGAGAGATAGGGAATGCAGGGAGACAGAATGAATGTAGACATAGCATGAAGGGATCCAGGAAATGCAGGGAGAAAGGGAATGAATGTAGAAAAGGAATGCAGGAAGAAACAAAAAGAATGGAGATACGATTTAGAAGTAAAGAATATTTGAGAGGCAAAATGTAGGATAGAGATAATGAGGAATAGGTATGGAGAGAATTCGAAAAAAGGAGAGTGGAAATGTAAAGTACAAAAGAAACAAGGGAGAGGTAGAAAGACACGGAAGGAGGACTGCAGATGAAGGGAAGCAATCAGAGGAGATAAAAAAAAAGTGAAACAAAAATCTGCAATATAATTTTTTAAGGCAGCAATCAGCGAGTCAACGGAACAATTACATCTGATGGGAAAAATGGCAGAAATTGTCCGGACATAATTAGTGGGGGATTGTAAAAACCTGGAAATAGAAGCACACATGTGCGCACGCATGCGTGCGCAGTGTGCGCATGTGTGCGTATGTGCGTGCGCGTTTGTGCGTGCGTGCGTATGTGTGTCTGTGTGTGTCTGTGTTGTAAGAAGAAAGGAGTAATTTAAAACAGTGCTGCAAAGTTGGCATTTGTATTGAGGAGCATATTGGGACGGGTTTTCCAGGAGAGATTGTTTGGAAAACCAGAGACTATCAGATGAATACGGTTCTGCTTTCATGGATATTGATTGGCACTGATAGAAGATATCGGTGGCAGAAGTGCACGTTAAAGTAGGGTCTAGACTAACAGAAAGGAAGAACAGAACACATTAGAGAGCACAATGAAGTACACATGCCAGGATACATTAGACTGATACGCAAGACAACAGGAAGATTACACCAGACAATGGGACGATTGCATGATACACTAGAAAACAGGAAGATTACATGATACACTAGACAATATGAAGATTACAGGATGTTCTAGACAACAGGAAGATTACAGGATACACTAGAGACAGGGAAGATTACAGGATACACTAGACAACAGGAAGATTACATGATACACTAGAGACAGGGAAGATTACAGGATACACTGGACAACGGGTAGATTACAGGATACACTAGACAACAGACATATTACAGGATACACTAGACAACATGAAGATTACAGGATATACTAGACAACATAAAGATTACATGATATACTAGACAACATAAAGATTACAGGATACACTAGACAAGAGGAAGGTTACAGGATACACTAGACTGATACACTAAACAACGGAAAGTTTACAAGATACACTAGACCAGGGGGTCACCAAACTACGGCCCGCGGGCCGGATCCCGCCAGCGATATCATTTCATCCGGCCCGCCAACGGTAATCGATCTTGCTTGATATAACGTATGGAACACGAGAGGTTGTAATACATTTAAATGTAAATATTGTGTCACACGTGAGGAGACCTCCTGGCTGCTATGTGTCTTAAATTTACTATTTTCAATTATAAATTATTGTATCTAAATTTTCTTGTTTATTTGCTTATTTCTCGCTATCCGAAGTCCTTCCCAGGCTTCTTGTAGCGCCGCCTACGCTCTGAAGTTACCATGGTTTCCATGGACAAAACACACACACACACACACACACACACACACACACATTCAAAGTTTTCTGGAAAGTTACGCTCTGAGAAATATGAGTCCATGAAACGTGGTTTAGAAACACCAAGATATCTCTTCACGAGAAAGTTTGCTGAAAATGAATCTGTCACTTGTACAAGTTACAAAATAGTGCATAAGATGGCAGAACGAGGAAAACCGTTTACTGGTGGCAACTTCATCAATGAGTGTATGACGGAAGCAGCAAATGACTTGTGTGCTGAGAATGCCGATTTGTTTGGAACTATCAGCCTTTCGGCAAGTTCAGTAGTGCAAAGAACAGAAGAATGTGGAGAAAACATAGTGCTACAGATACGCGAGATAACTAGGAACTTTTTGTGGTATTCTCTGGATGAGTCTACTGATTTCTCGAGTACGTCACAACTTCTCGTGTTCATTCGTGCTGTCAATTTGGACTTTCAGATAACGAAAGAGTTGGTATCCGTTTGCAGCATGCATATAACAACAACTAGAAAAGACATTTTCATGGAAGTGCAAACAGTTTTGCAAGACTATAACCTTCAGTGTAATTAGCTTCGAGGTGTTACAGTTGATAGAGGAAAAAAACATGGATGGAGTGATGAAAGGTATGATGGGGCAGATCAGGACTCAGTTGGAAGATTTGCAAATTCCGGGTGCTCTGTTCATACACTGAATAATACATCAGCAAGCTCTCTGTGGGAAAGACTGAGATATTTCTTGTGTACTGAAACCAATCGTTTCTGCTGTGAACTTCATTCGGGGACATGCACTCAATCACCGTCATTTCCAGGCTTTTCTTGGAGAAATTAATTCTGAATTCTGTGACTTGCCTTATCACACATCAGTGAGGTGGCTCAGCTGCGGTAAAGTACTGTTTCGTTTTTACAAGCTCCGAAACGAAATAGGTGTTTTCCTCACTGAAAAAGATAGGGCTATCCGTGACATTCTTCTTTTCCAGAATTCGTTCGATTGTAACCCTGATGATGTGCCAGTTGAACTACAGTTGGAGCTCATTGATTTGCAAGCAAATGACTTGTTGCAAGAGAAGCACAGAGAAGGAAAACTTGTTGAATTTTACCGCTGCTTACCTGATGTTGAGTTTCCGAAACTGAAGAAATTTGTATGGCACCAGTGTTTGGAAAAACTTATATCTGTGAGCAAACATTTTCAAACAAGAAGTATATTAAGTCAACACATCGAACGAGATTGACTGATGAACATTTGAAAGCAATTCTCTTGATTGGATGCAGCAATTCCAAACCAAACATTGATGATATCTTGAAAGCCACATATTAGTTTCACGAATCTTACTAACCTTTCTTGCTGCTTAGTTTGTGAGATTCAGATGTGTGCACGCTAGGTCTGATGTAACTATCATTTTGCTAACTTTGACAAGATTTGATAAGTTTGATAACTTTTTTTTTTTTTGGGGGGGGAGGGGGGGGGGGGGGGGGGGGGGGGGTGAATAAATATGTATGTTGTCTTTTTTTTTTTTTTTTTTTTTTGTGTATTGCACGCCATTCACCCATGAAAATAACTTAGTTTTTCGTCTTTTCTTCCAGAGCTTTCGTTCTGGCTTGCAAGTATTGTTAAAGTTAGTTGCATATCCTTTACAGGACGTTTGCAGTCAACGCCAGCATTATTTGCTGTTGTTGATGTCTTGGCAAGTTTACTTTCAATAGTTTGCCATTGCTATCTAAACAACCGACACCCATACCATTGCGTAAAAAACAAAGTGCAACGCAGTCTGCTGCCAAATGGCGCACATCTGTGTTTCGAACTCGGGTATACGGGATTACGAACCGCGTCGTAAGACCTTCGCCTCGGAGACCGGCGCAAGTATTGTACAGAATGAGTATTCCCGCCCGTGAAAAATGTTTGGTGACCCCTGCACTAGACAATAGGAAGATTACAGGATACACTAGACAACATGAATATCACATGATACACTAGAGAAAGGGAAAATTACAGGATAAACTAGACAACGGGAAGATTACAGGATACACTAGAGAAAGGGAATATTACAGGATACATTAGACAATAGGAAGGTTACAGGGTACACTAAACTGATACACTAGACAACGGGAAGAATTACAGGATACACTAGAGGAAGGGAAAGTTACAGGATACACTAGACAGCGGGAAGATTACATGATACACTAGACACCGGGAATATTGCATGATACACTAGCCAGCGGGAAGATTACATGATACATTAGACACCGGGAAGATTATATCATACACTAGACAACGGGAAGATTATATCATACACTAGACAACAGGAAGATTACATGATACACTAGACAATGGGAAGATTACAGGATACACTAGACAACATGAAGATATCATGATACACTAAAGAACGGGAAGATTACATGATAAACTAGACAACGGGAAGATTACATGATACACTAAACAACGGGAAGATAATATCATACACTAGACAACGGGAAGATTATATCATACACTAGACAATAGGAAGATTACATGATACACTAGACAATGGGAAGATTACAGGATACACTAGACAACATGAAGATATCATGATACACTAAATAACGGAAAGATTACAGAATAAACCAGACAACGGGAAGATTACAGAATATACTAGACAACAGGAATATCACATGATACACTAGAGAAATTGAAGATTACAGGATAAACTTTACAACGGGAAGATTACAGGATACACTAGAGAAAGGGAAGACTACAGGTTACACTAGACAATAGGAAGGTTACAGGATACACTAGACTGATACACTAGACAATGGGAAGATTACAGGATACACTAGACAACGAGAAGAGACATAGCACACGTTAGATCAGCAGAAATGTAGAAACAGCGCACGTTAGATCAGCAGAAATGTAGAAACAGCACACATACAACAGCAGAAATGTGGAAACAGCACACGTTAGATCAGCAGAAATGTGGAAACAGCACACGTTAGATCAGCAGAAATGTGGAAACAGCACACGTTAGATCAGCAGAAATGTGGAAATAACATACGTTAGACAAACAGAAATGTAGGCATAGCATACGTAAGATAAAGAGAAAGGTGCATACACCACAGCTCACATCAGACAGAAAGAGATGGAAACTGAGCACAAATTAGACAACAGAAAGACGCACAAGTCTCAGCAGAAATTAAGCAACAGACAGACACCCCGACTATAGGACGTATGAAGCAGAAAGGAGACAAAGATAAGAGCATTCAGATGTTGTTTTTTTTTAGGAGGTAAAACGTTGAGGCTGTATGTTCTCCCTGTGTGTATGATAGGAAAACAGACCAATAGAACAGATACATTAAACAGCCACAAAAGACATACTACAGTTACTTTTGGTATCTGATTGTAATGTTTGTGAGACTGATTAATGATCGACTGGGGGTTGTGGTTAATGAACGCAGTATCACAATCCCGAATATCGGGTTCCAAATCTGCTGGAAGTCATGTGGAGGCAGATCGTCTTGCGTTGATCTTCACCATGGTATGAGCATCGGTCCTTCCGAAAAAAAGTAGCAAACAACAGGATGTAACATTGTCTTGAAAAATCACAAAAATTGAGTTGCATATCCTTTACAGGACGTCGCAGTCAACTCCAGCATTTTTTGGCTGTTCGTAATTCCTGTGCAAGTTTTACGTTCAGTAGTTTGCCATCGCTTTCTGAACGACCGACACCCATACCATTCTATGGGAACAAGAGCAAGGCGGCTTGTTTCAAAATCGTCCGCAGCTGTGTTCCGAACGCGGTATGCAGGATTACGAACTGCATTTGTAATTCCTTCACCACAGAGCAGGCGAGGAACATCACAAATAAGGAATAAATGCTAGGGTTGAATGCGACGTCCTGTACATGACAGGCAGCTGACTGTGACAATTGAGCCTAATGTTTACAGTAATACTTCTAAAGTTTAGTGAGTGACAAAGGTTCGCCGCGGAGCAAGCATGGTAGAAAGCTTCGGATCGTCAGAAACGTCCCCCTCCCTGTCTGCCAAATGTTTCTGTCGTACTACAATGGGTGCAGATGTGCACTGATGTAATATTGTGACGTGGTCTATTGTAATACTTCCAAGGCTGCTTTTTAATACAACACATTTAATTTGAAAACATCAATTCCCATGTACTTTCTATTCCACAGGATTACGTAGGATTACCTAGGATTTGCCGGCCTTGCTGTTTGGATTACTCAGGAAATAAACCCAAATGACAGAGAAGAATGAGGTATGACGGGGTCGTTGCCATGGATGCGACACGTGGTTCAATATGGCGGGCTGTGGCATGCGTGTGGCTTCTGCTGGTCCTCGGGAGTAGCGCACAAGAAGGTGAATGTTACAATTTGTCTGATCGTTTGTCCTCTCATTATCACGTCCTTGTCTTTCCGTTGCCTTAACTCCCACTCTTCTATACCTGTCTCCCCCTCCCCCCCCCCCCTTTTCTATACCCGTCTCCTCAACTCACGCTCTTCTATACACGTCTCCTTAACTCCCCGCCTTTCTGTACTCGTCTCCTCAACTTCCACTCTTCTATACCCATCTCCTCAACTCCCGCGCTTCTGTACCCTTCTCCTTACATTCCGCGCTGCTATACCCGTCTCCTCAACTCCCGCCTTTCTATACTCGTCTCCTCACCTCCCGCCCTTCTATACCCGTCTCCTCAACCTTCGCCCTTCTATACCCGTCTCCTCAACTCCCGCTCTTCTATACCCGTCTCCTCAACTCCCGACCTCCTATATCCGTCTCCTCAACCTTCGCCCTTCTAATATCCGTCTCCTCAACCCCTGCCCTTCTATACCCATCTTCTCAACCCTCGTCTTTCTATACCCGTCTCCTCAACTCTAGCTCTTCTATACCCGTATTCTCAACTCCCGCTCTTCTATACCCGACTCCTCAACTCCCGAGCTCCTATACCCGTCTCCTCAACCCTCGCCCTTCTATACCCGTCTCCTCAACTCCTGCCCTTCTATACCCGTCTCCTCAACCCTCGCCCTTCTATACCCGTCTCCTCAACTCCTGCCCTTCTATACCCGTCTCCTCAACCTTCGCCCTTCTATACCCGTCTCCTCAACTCCCGCTCTTCTATACCCGTCTCCTCAACTCCCGACCTCCTATATCCGTCTCCTCAACCTTCGCCCTTCTATATCCGTCTCCTCAACCCCTGCCCTTCTATACCCATCTTCTCAACCCTCGTCTTTCTATACCCGTCTCCTCAACTCTAGCTCTTCTATACCCGTATTCTCAACTCCCGCTCTTCTATACCCGACTCCTCAACTCCCGAGCTCCTATACCCGTCTCCTCAACCCTCGCCCTTCTATACCCGTCTCCTCAACTCCTGCCCTTCTATACCCGTCTCCTCAACTCCCGCCCTTCTACACCCGTCTCCTCAACTCCCGCCCTTCTACACCCGTCTCCTCAACTCCCGCCCTTCTACACCCGTCTCCAAAACTTGTTGTTGTTGTTGTTTGTTGTTGTTGTTGTTGTTGTTGTTGGTGTGTGTGTGTGTGTGTGTGTGTGTGTGTGTGTGTGTGTGTGTGTGTGTGTGTGTCTCAATTAAGACAGCATGAGACACACATTCTCGGGTATTGATCCGCACTGACAGTGAGAACAGAAAGTCAGCTGCGATAATGTCATGAACAATATCACAATTGAAAGCTGTAACCACGCCGAGATTCGAACCTGCCCCCTTTCAGACAATGCCATAGCGTGGCTGAGGGTGAAGGGTGCGTCCACCCGAAGCCGTAGGTGACGTGCTGGTGACTGTCAAGTCTAGTTGTACACTGGTTGCCGCACACAAGGTAGTCTGTACAACGGACAACAAGTCAATCTCGGGGGACACACAAGGCAGTCTAGACAACATAAGAAGACAAGTCAATAAGGGGGGACACACAAGGATTTCTATTCCTTTTTTGACAACAGGAAACACAAGTCAATATCGTGGGGGGGGGGGGGGGGGGGGGGGGGGGGGCACAAGGCAGTCCTAGACAACAGAAGACCAATTCATATGGGGGGGACTACACAAGGCTTCTATTGACAACAGCATTAACACGTCAATATCGGGGGGTGGGGGGGGGGGGGGGGGGGGGGGGGGGGGGGGGAGGGGGGGGGGGGGGGTGGGGGGGGGGGGGGGGGGGGGGGGGGGGGGGGGTTGCGGGGGTGTGGTGGGGGGGGGGGGGGGCACAAGGCAGTCACTAGAGACACAGTATAACCATTCATTATGGGGGACACCCCAAGTGCAGTCTAGACAACAGACTAACAAGTCCATATCTTGGGGGGGGGGGGGGTGGGGGTTGGGGGGGGGGGTGTTTGGGGGGGGGGGGGGGGGGGGAGGGGGGGGGGGGGGGGGGGGGGGGGGGGGGGGGGGGGGGGGGGGGGGGGGGGTGGCGAGGGTGGGTGGGGGGGGGGGGGGGGGGGGGGGGGGGGGGGGGGGGGGGGGGGGGGGGGGGGGCACTCTAATGCAAGTCTAGACAACAGAAAACAAGTCAATATGGGTGGTGGGGGGACACACAAGGCAGTCTAGACACAGAAAAAAATCTTATTATGAGGGGGGGGCCACACTCAAGAGCTATTCTACTACATCAGAAGAAATAACAAGGTCAAATAAATGGGGGACCACACAAGGCAGTCTGAAGGACAACAGAAAACATTCATATGGGGGGACAACTACCAAGGCAGTCTAGGACAAACAGAAAACAAATCATATGGGGGGACACAAACACAAGCAGTCTAGAAACAACAGAAGAAAAACAAGTCAATGTCATGGGTGGACGACACAAGGCCGTTTCTATAGAAGACCAAACAGAAGAAAACAAGTCAAATATGGGGGGGACACCAATGCAGTCTAGACAACAGAAAACAGTCAATATGGGGGGACACACAAAGGCAGTCTAGACAACAGAAGAAAAAACCAGTCAAGTATGGGTGTGACACACCAAGGCGATCCTTGACAACATGAAAACAGTCCTATGGGGGGGGGGGGGTGGGGGGGGGGGGATGGGAGGGAGGGGTGGGGGGGGGGACCACTGGAAGGAGGGGACACACAAGCATTCTAGACAACAGAAACCAAGTCAATTGGGGGGACAACACCAGGCAGTCTAGACAACAGAAAATCAAGTCAATATGGGGACACACAAGGCATCCATAGAGCAACAGAAAGAAAAAATCAAGTCAATTTAGGGGGACATCACAAGGCATTTCTAGACGCAGAAACAAAGTCCATATTATTTTTTGGTTCTGTTATGGGTTGGGCATCATCAACAAGGCATTCTAAAACAACATAAGAAACAAGTCCATATGGGGGACACCACAAGGCAGTCTAGACAACTAAGAAAACAAGTCAATATCGGGGACACACAAAGGGCAGTCTGAGACAACTAAGAAACCATACATTGGGTGACATTCACACAAGGCAGTCTAGACAACTAGAAAACAAGTCATATCGGGGGGGGTGGGGGGCACAAGGCAGTTCTA
>JACEFZ010028101.1:0-57500 GCA_014155875.1 Cepaea nemoralis
TTGGTACCCACAGTCCAGCAAGCTCCATGGAATGTCGAATGAACGTTCGGCTGTCATGTCCTCCGACATGCCCATGTGATAGTGCTGACGATGGCCGCAGCTCCCCCTCCCTCTCGTGGACCGCCACGACCGTGCCCGTCTATCCTTACTGACCAGCACTCACTACCTCGGACTGTCTTCCTGACAACTCCGGGTGTTCTGGGACTAAACAGCAGCGGCGCAGTGGCCGACATACGGAAACCCGGACCTTCGTCTATTTTAACATTGATATCTGACCAAGAGACCCACGGTCCTAGTGGCAAATCCATGAACCCTCCCGCAAACGTGACCCGATCGCCCTCCACTGTATGAGCCTGTTTTGATGTTTAACTGTCTTGTTTTCTTGACCTTGAATCTTTCTTCCCGCCCCGGTTCGGACTAAAGATACGGATAGCGTAGTGGGCCTGTTCGTTCTTGGCTTGCTTGTGTCTGATCACCGGCCTCGGTCGCAGCGGGGGGCTCCCTTTTTTTTGCGCAATCTCCTTGGGGTCCCTGGCCCGTTCCGGTGTTTCGCAGTGGGGGTCTTCCGCTTTATCCTTCGGTGTACCTCAGAGCGGCGTGAATCACATTTGACCCGGCCATCCCCATCCTATTTCTGCCTTCATCGTTTATTTCTTCGTTTGCGGCGTCCGTTCTTTCTTTGATTGTTTTGTGTTCCGCACAATTCGCAGTCACTTCTCATTTTATACGATGGCCTCGCTCCGGTTGTCTTGACTCCCTGGACGCCTGACCGACCCTACCGTTTCGTCGCTCTTCCCTTCTTTCCGGACCTGCCACTGTTTCACCGGACTGATGCCTTGGTCTGACTCTGTGTGACTCCCCTTCCGTGGGATTGTTCTTGGACTTCTGAAAGACCTCTACCCTGTCCTTGTGCCACTCGTTCTTTTTGCACAAGAACAAAATCTGAGACTATCTTTAGGAGACCTCACTCGTGGTTTACCCCGTGTCCTTCCTCTCGATACTTTTAACCTTTTCCAAGACTCCCGGACCGTCCGTTGATTCCTTTTATCTTTGATGATCACCCGCCCCTTCCCCGGGCTTTTTCTTTCCTCCTTTTTTTCCTTGCCCTCGTCGTTTTTTTTTTTCTTTTTTCTTTTCTCCCGTTTGACTGACGACCTCTTACTTTTTCCACGGCTCCGTTTTCTTTTTTTTTTGTTTTACTTTTTCTCTTTGTTGTCCTTGTCTCCTTAAAATTTCCTGTTTCTTCTTCCTTGTTTCTCTCTCGTCTCGGTTGTTTTGTGATTCTCTTGGTTCCGTTCTCTTTTTTCTGTTGTCTGTACTTCTTCTTTTTTTTCTGTATATCTGTTGACATTTCTTTTGATTTCTTCTTGATTACTCTTGACGCTCTTCTCGGTTGTGGTTGATTCCTTCTCTTGGCTTTTTTTTTTTTGCTCTTGTTTTTTGTTTCTTGATCCTTTTACTTTTTTTTTCCTTTTCTCTTTTTTTTTTCTGTCCCCACTTCTTGTTCTTTTGACTTCTTTCTCGCCGTTTTTTTAATCTCCTTTTTTGCCGGTCTTTTCTTTGTCTTTTTTGTCCTTCGCTGTCTTTCGTTGTTTTTTTTCTTTGACTTTCTTTGCCCTGGTCTCTTCGTTCTTTTTTTTCCTTTCTCCTTTTTTTTTTTTTTTTTTGTTTGGGCCCAAACAAACCCGTACCCAAAACAACAAAAACAAAAGAAACACAACACCCGCACAGCCCCCGCACCCACACCGCGCCACCAACCCGACAACAACCACCCACAAACCCACCACAAACACAACCTCCGCACCCCGACACCGCAACAAACCGCAACCCCCCCCTTTAAAAATAATTTGTAGATAATATCCAATATATCCGAATTTAATATTAAATATTTTAATAATCCAACACCCCCCCCCCCCCTTTAATCTCCTTCCGTTATATTTAATGAAAATATTTAATAATATAATGTCATATATCCAATTATCCGATATATATTTTATATTTGTTTCATTTAAATTATATTTATATCCGTCACCTTATATATTAATTCCGTCATATAATTTATAATCCCGGTTTTGATGACTAATGTCCTGTCGCTGCGCTGTAGTTGAGACAGGGGCAAACACAGACCAAAGAAACAGAAAAACGAAAACACGCCATTATTCGTCGGTTCTCGGGGGCCGGGGGGATAGGTTGGAAGCTTTCAGCGAGGGAAAGAAAAGGTTTGCTTTGCTTGATCTCTTGATTTGTTAGCCTATGTAGAAGGGTCAAAGCGCGTGTGGAAGGCTCCGGAGGGGTGGGTCGGTTCCAGTGGCACGCGGACCGACGACGGGATTTGGTTGAAGAATATATGGAAAAAATAGTCAGGAAGCTGTTTGAGCTGTGTGGGGTGGTGGGACTGAGTACCAGCCCAACAAAATAGGCCAACAAGAACAAAGGCTTTCTCTGTGGTGTGTACTTTGAGGAGGAGAGGCGTAGTCGTCTGTGGGAAGTTGGAGAAAGGAGACGGGGGGTGAGACGGCAGGTCTTTTGTCTTTTTCCGGTCTTCCAAAATGGCGCGACTGTCCATACGGGGCGTAGAGGGACAAAACTGAGGCCTTTCCCTAACACAGCATGTTCTTCAGGAGACAGTGGTAGGTCAGGCGGTATGCATACCACTTTGGTGTGGTTGATGGGTGTCGAAGTGGGGGGAGGGACATGGGGACGTAGATGGCTAATTTTGTCTTTCTTGCGTGAAGACAGACATTTATATAGCTCTCTATTATAATGTTGAATGATGGAGGTGATCAAATGGAAAGCAAGCTGGTTGTTGAACGTCAGTAGATGCAGAGTCCGGTACAGGTTGTGCTTGGTGTCCTTGAGTTCGGAGATATGTCGTTGATGCACATTCACTGCCAGCTAACTGACTAACGTAAGCACGGGGATTACCCGTAAACAGACTGAACTCTAGTATAGCTGTAGGACAAGGACTGGACAACTGGACCAGCGTGGCAAGTGTGCCAGCACGCAGCACAGCTAAGCCGCACGAGGGAAGGGAAGGAGAAACTGGACTCGAGAAAGTGAACTGCAGTCAGACGGAGACTGACAGTCGGTGTGACAAGACCTCGGTGTTTTTCCCTTATGGTGTAGAGTTATAAGAAACATAGTTATATTTAATCTAGGATAGTTGATTACCATTGAATATGCTCATTACTTGTGTTTGCTCAGAGAGCGAAGTGTATTATATATAATAAAACATGGAGCTTGAATGCCCATTCACCCACACGATGTGTTGTGTGATTTCGATGGGGTGAATGAAGGGTTTCGCACGAAAACAGGTTGTTGACAGGTGAAAACCAGTTGGTGTCAGAAGGTCGGGCTTAATCCCACCAGGAAACAAGTGAAAACAACCAGTTATTGTCAGAAAGTGGGCCTTGATCCCACCAGAAAACAATTGAAAACCACCAGTTGGTGTCAAAAGTGGGCAGAAAGGTCGGGCGTGATCCCACCAAGAAAAAGATTGAAAGAAGTTGGTGTTATAAGTGGTCTTTGATTCCACGAGAAAAATATTGATTAACCAATGTGAACACACCAGGAGAATTAAGTGCGCAAGGAGGTATAGAAAATAGCCGTCGAACTTACCGGCAAAGAGGAAATAAAAGTGACAGGAATGAAACGAGGTGAACTAAAAGATCACTAAATTGATTCTAAGATCACAGCTAATGATATTTAGCAATTGATAAATGAATGCATGTTGATCATTGTTGTCAATGGAAAATAATGTATATTAACATGTTTCACAAGGACGTTTCAGGTGAGGTCGAGCAGAGGTGAAGACACACGACATTGACACGACAGACGACAGACTAACATAAATTAAATTTGTTTTTCTCACATTCCAGCATCCCGTCAAAGTGAACCGTCACACATAAGGTTGTTTAATGTGTTAACATCGTGCATGTAGTGTATGTGCTAAATATTAACTTGTACTGCTCTATAAAACAGAATGCAAGCAGTGTAATTAAAACAGCGGTCCGACGTGAAATTCAGAAGTACTTCCCATAGGTCCAAGAGAACTCAGATCTTCTATCAGATGAGTATACATTGTGTTTTGATAAAACAATTAGATTGACATCTTAAATTAAGAGCTGTATATATACTTAATATCTGTGTTTAATATTCATTGTTGATTTGATTGCATATGCGAGTGTGTGGATAAACATTACCATAATGTCAACTTTAGGGGAATTTATCTCTCTCTCATCTCTCTCTCATCATGTTCCTCTTGTACCTTGCGGTGTCGAGGTGAAGTATAAACTTCGTGAGAGTGCCCGGTTATGGGCTTCGTATATCGACATTGCATATGCGAGTGTGTGGATAAACATTACCATAATGTCAACTTTAGGGGAATTTATCTCTCTCTCATCTCTCTCTCATCATGTTCCTCTTGTACCTTGCGGTGTCGAGGTGAAGTATAAACTTCGTGAGAGTGCCCGGTTATGGGCTTCGTATATCGACATTCCCATTGATTCTGTTATTCCCTCCTTCTAACGTTTACGTGGTCGGCCTCTTCCTCTGTTTCCATCTGGTCTGTACATCATTGCTTGTTGTGGCATGCTGTTGACTGGTAGCCTACTTGCATGGCCAAACCATTTGACTTGCTGCTTTCTAATAAAATCTAGAGCAGCTTTAACCCCCACTTTAGTCCTGATTTCTTCATTACTGATCTTATCTCTTCTTGATACGTTGAGTATTCTTCTCAGGAACCTCATTTCTGTTGTTGTGATTTTTCTTTTCTCTTTTTCTGTCATTGTCCAGGTTTGGCATTGGTAGCACAGAGTTGGTAGGAAGATTGTGTTGTAAAGTGCTTTCTTAGTAGTTATTGATACATGTTTGTTCTTTAGTATTGGTGCCATTTGTCCAATGAGTTGATTTGCCTTATTGCACCTATTTTCGATCTCGTCTTCCGATCTACCATTTGATGATATTATACTTCCTAGGTACTTGAAGCTCTTTACTTGTTTCAAGGGATGTTCGTTTAGGTGAATTGTTGCTGTTTGTTCTTCTTTAGTTATAGTCATTACCTCTGTTTTGCTTGTGCTAATTTTCATGTTATGTTCCCTACACATTTCGTTTAGACTATTCATGTGGTCTTGTAATTCAGCTTCTGATTTTGCTATTAGTGCTTGGTCGTCCGCAAACAGGAGTTCTCTAATGGTTAGATTTGCAGATGGTTCTTCTTCTGTGTTCTCGTCATGCGGTATTCTTGCTGTCTCTGCTTGGCTGGTTTCTTTACATATGTTGTCTATATATGTTATGAACAAGAGAGGGGACAGGACACAACCTTGTCGTACTCCAGATCTTATGGTGAAGGGTTCTGAGTGTCCTCCAGTTGCTCTCACTATGCATTCACTGTTGTTGTATAAACTTCTACATAGGTTTGTTAGATGTGTACTCACTCCATATTGTTTAAGGATTTCCCACAGCTTGTTTCTATCTACCCTATCAAATGCCTTTTCTTGGTCGACAAAGGCTAAGTAGAGTGTTTCATTGAATTCGATTGATTTTTCTATAAGTTGTCTAAGAGCAAAAATAGGCGTCTGTGCATCCTTTGTTTTTCCTAAATCCAAGCTGTGTTCCGCTTAGCTGGGGTTCTAAAGTAGTTCGTAATCTTTTTTCAAGAATTTTGCAAAATATTTTCCCAGTATGACTCAACAGTGAAATGCCTCTGTATTGTGTGCAGTCTCTTTTGCTGCCTTTGTTTTTCCAAATTGGGATAATTATGGTGTTTCCCCAGTCTCGTGGTGTCTGTTGTTCTACCCAAACATGGTTGAATAGTCTATGTAGCCAAGCTGTTCCTACTTCTCTTGCTGCTTTAATTAGTTCATTTGGTATTTCATCCTGTCCTGGTGATTTGTTCAATGGGGCTAATCTGATGGCTTCTATAATTTCTTCTTTTAGTATGTCTGGTTCTAGTTCTTCGGTGACATCTGTGTAGGTCTCTTGAATTCCTGTGACATCTGATGGGATGTTGAGAAGTTGTTCGAAGTACTGCTTCCATCTTATTAGGATCTGTTTTTGTTCACTTATTGGTTCTCCATTTTCGCTGTTAATTATTTCAGTTGGGTCAAAGGGTTCTCCTCTGGTTCGCATTGCACTTATCTTTTTGTAGAAGTTTCTGGTTGCCTCCTTGTAGTTTTTATTTAGGGTTTCTCCATACTCTTCCCAGTCTTTTTGTTTTTCCCTCTTTACTATTCTACTCACATGTCTTCTCGCTATTCTGTATTCTCTATAATCACATTCCTGTTTGCTCTTCAACCACTTTTATATTTTTCCTTTTTTTCTTTTACCGCTTTCTTTACTTCTGCGTTCCACCAACTTGTTATTTTCTTTATCCGTGTTTTGCGTTTTTTCGTGGTTCCGCATGTTATTTTTGCAGTATTTAAAATGCTTGATTTGAACATCTCCCATTCTTCTTCCACTGTTTTTCTTTCCGTAGGTAATTTTTCAAAGAGTTCAGTTAGTTCTTTCTCATAGTTTTCCCTTACTGCCTCGTCTTTAAGGTTTTTTAAGTTTACTGATTCGCATGGCATGTATTTTCCTGCTCTTTGTTTTCTTCTTCTGATTGTTCTTATTGTGGCAACGACTGCTTTATGATCTGTGTTTATACTGAAATTGGGCACTGCTCTTGCATCTAATATATTTCTCTTTCTGTTATTTCTTGTTAATATAAAATCAATTTGGCTTTTAGTATCTAGATTGTTCCATTTATACCAGGTGTATACTTGCGAATCTTTATGTTTATAGAATGTGTTTGTTATATAGAGGTCGTGTTGGCTGCAAAGCTCTATCAGTCTACTTCCGTTATCATTCCTTTCATTTTGCTGATCTCCAAATGCTCCCAGGTGTTTTTCTATGCCCACTCTGTTATGTCCTAGTCTTGCATTAAAGTCTCCCACAACTATGATGTTGTCCTGCTTATCTATTTTATTTAGCACGTCATGTATGTCTTCGTAGAAGTCCTCGCATTCTTGCTCATTATTGTTTGCATTACATGGTGCGTATATCTGTACATATGTTGTGATTGTTTGTTCTTTTATTCTCACTGTTATGATTCTTTCTGATATATATTTTATTTCTAGTATTCCTCTTGCTAGCCGTGGTTCAATGACTATTCCCACACCGTGTCTTGCCCTTTCTTGCTGTTCTACTCCAGAGTAAACAAACGTGTAGCTGCGGTGGAGCTCCTTGCATCCTTTCCCCTTTGTTCTGGTGTCCGCTATTCCCATCAGTCCAATATTCCTCTCCTCCATTGTTTCTATAAGCTCTTCTTCTTTACTATTGAAACCACAAACGTTCATTGTGCCTATTTTTTGAATCGCTGATCTATCTCGTAGTCCATTAACATTGCCGGGTCGATAGCCGTTTGGGTCAGTCCGTTTATACTTCTTAGTTTTTCTACGAGCAGTATGAAGATCCCCTGCCGGCTTGCTAGGCCAGTCGCAGGTTTAGGACACTAATCTGACCACAGGGAGTCCATCCCCTATGGCGAGCCATAGCCCCGTTAGCCCATGACCTCGCGGTCATGGTTGCCCGGTCTGCACCACGTGGAGGTGTGGGTTGGCTTGTGTAGTCTGCGGGTCATCGGCAGGCTATTAATTTTAGCTCTTCACCCCACCTGGGAGAGGCTAGCCGATCCTAACCCTGCTGGCTTCAGGGCCAGGCACATTACACACCTTACAGAGAATTCTTAAGCTAGATATTGTGTTATCATACGATAGGCTCTCCTGCACCAAATGCCGACCATTAGCTTTTGCCAAGAACCCTCAGGCACTTCTCCTACCTCTCAACACCGACCCATCCGTGTAGACGTCAGAGTGCTGGAAGGGACATATATAGAACTAGTATAGACATAGATACCAGTAGGACAAGGACAGATGAAAGTAAAGGACAGAGACAGGATATGATAGGAACGCTATACAAGAGTGTACATAGAGAGAGACAGTAGAAGGAGGTAGTACTCTAAACTAGTGTTAGGACCAGGCCTAGACAGGACACACAGGTGCCATAGCTAGGACATACGTAGGACATGACGGGATTCACTCCCGTAATAGGACTGACTAACGTAAGCACGGAGATTACCCGTAAACAGACTGAACTCTAGTATAGCTGTAGGACGAAGACTGGACAACTGGACCAGCGGGGCAAGTGTGCCAGCACGCAGCACAGCTAGCCGCACGAGGGAAGGGAAGGAGAAACTGGACTCGAGAAATGAACTCAGTCAGACGGAGACTGACAGTCGGTGTTACAAGACCTCGGTGTTTTTCCCTTATGGTGTAGAGTTATAAGAAACATAGTTATATTTAATCTAGGATAGTTGATTACCATTGAATATGCTCATTACTTGTGTTTGCTCAGAGAGCGAAGTGTATTATCTATCTATATAAAACAAAGTGTATGTATGTAAATATATATGTAAATATATATGTATGTCCTTTATTTGTTCGCGAACGACCCATCCGATTGAGATGAACATTTTCTACACGCCTTCCTTTCATTCCAGAGCTGTCAACTGTCATAGTTTTTTTTTCTTCTTCCTCCTCCTCCTCCTCCCCCTCCCAAAATACGTACGTAAATATATGATGATGATGATGAAAGAATCCCCGAACCAAAACGCTAGGGAAAGGGAAGAAAATGACGTGAATACACAGAATCGTCACACGGCAATCATCATCATCAAGTGCCGTGCCGGCTGGCGTAGGCGTTCATGGCTCTCCGTAGATCTCAGTCTTTGGTTTTTTGGATCAACTCTGCTGCTGATATTCCTCCATGCCACGGCAATATCAATAACAATTCATCTTTTTATGTGTAAGGAAGTTATCTACAGTCGTGTAGAAGGGAAGAACTAGACGAGTATGAATTCGGAATGGCGAACTCTCTCCTCCTCTCTTCTCCTCCCTCCACCCTTCTCCTCTTCCTCCTCCCTCTCATCCCTCTCCCTCCTCCCTCCTCCTTCTCCCTCTTCCTTCTCCCTCTTCCTCTCCCCTCCTCCTCCATCCTCCTCCCTCCTACTCCCTCCGCCTCCTCCCCCCTCCTCCCTCATCTTCCCTCCTCCTCCCTCTCCCTCCTCATCCCTCCTCCTCTTCCTGCCTCCCTCCTCCTCCTCCTGCCTCCTTCTCCCTCATCATCCTCCCTCCTCCTTCTCCCTTCTTCTCCCTCTTCCCTCTTCCTCCTCCTACCTCCTCCCTCCTCCTCCCTCTACCTCCTCCTCCTCCCTCCACCCTCCTCCTCCCTTCTCCTCCTCTTCCTCCTCCCTTTCCTTCCTCATCCTCCTCCCTCTACCTCCTCCTCCCCCTACCTCTTTCCTCCTCCCTCCTCCTCCTCTTCCACCTCCCTTTCCTTCCTCCCCTCCTCATTCTCCCTCCTTCCTCTCCCTCCTTCCTCCTCTTCCTTCCTTCTTCTCCCTCTGCCTCCTCCCTCCTCCTCTCCCCTCCTCCTCCTCCTCCCTACTTCTCCCTTCTTCTTCTCCTCTCCCCTCCTCCTCCTCCTACCCTCTTCCTCTTCCCCTCCTCCCTCTCCCTCCTCCATCCTCCTCCTCCCTCTTCCTCCTCCTCCCTCTTCCTCCTCCTTCCTCTTCCTCCTCCTTCCTCCTCCTCCCTCTTCCTCCCTCTCCCTCCTCCATCCTCCTCCCTCTTCCTCCTCCTTCTTCCTCCTCCTTCCTTCTCCTCCCTCCTCCTCCCTCTTCCTCCTCCTCCTACCTCCTCCCTCCTCCTCCTCTCTCCTCCTCCCTCCTCCCTTTTCCTCCCTCCTCCTCCCTCTATCTCCTCCCTCCTCCTCTCCACTCTTCCTCCTACCCTCTTCCTCTTCCCCTCCCCTCCTCCCTATCCCTCCTCCTCCCTTCACATTCCTCCTCCTCCCTCTTCCTCCTCCTCCCTCCTCCTCCTCATCCCTCCTTCTCCCTCCTCCTCCTTCTTCCTCCCTCCTCCTATTCCCTCCTCCCTCTCCTCCTTCCTCCTCCTCCCTCTCCTCATCCTCACTCCTCCTCCCTCTCCTCCTCCTCACTCCTCCTCCTCTCTCCTCCTCCTCCCTCTACCTCCTCCCTCCTCCTCCCTTCACATTCCTCCTCCTCCCTCTTCCCCCTCCTCCCTCCTCCTCATCCCTCCTCCTCCCTTCTCCTCATCCTCCTCCTCCCTCTACCTCCTCCTCCCTTCACATTCCTCCTCCTCCCTCTTCCTCCTCCTCCCTCCTCAACCTCATCCCTCCTTCTCCCTCCTCCTCCTTCTTCCTCCCTCCTCCTCCTCCTCCCTCCTCCCCCTCCTCCTTCCTCCTCCTCCCTCTCCTCCTCCTACTCCTCCTCCTCCCTCCTCCTCCTCCCTCTACCTCCTCCCTCCTCCTCCCTTCACATTCCTCCTCCTCCCTCTTCCTCCTCCTCCCTCCTCCTCATCCCTCCTCCTCCTCATCCCTCCTTCTCCCTCCTCCTTCTTCCTCACTCCTCCTCCTCCTCCCTCCTCCCCCTCCTCCTTCCTCCTCCTCCCTCTCCTCCTCCTCACTCCTCCTCCTCCCTCCTCCTCCTCCCTCTACCTCCTCCCTCCTCCTCCCTTCACATTCCTCCTCCTCCCTCTTCCTCCTCCTCCCTCCTCCTCATCCCTCCTCCTCCCTCCTCCTCCTCTCTCCTCCTCCATCCTGCTCCTCCCTCCTCATCACTTCTCCTCCCTCCTCCTCCTCCTTCCTCCCTCCTCCTCACTCCTCCCCCTCCTCCTTCCTCCTCCTCCCTCTCCGCCTCCTCCCTCCTCCTCCTCCTCCCTCTACCTCCTCCTCCTCCCTCCTCCTCCCTCTACCTCCTCCCCCTCCTCCCTTCACATTCCTCCTCCTCCCTCTTCCTCCTCCTCTCTCCTCCTCCTCTCTCCGCCTCCCTCCTCCTCCTCCTCCCTCTACCTCCTCCCTCCTCCTCCCTTCATATTCCTCCTCCTCCTTTCTCCTCCTCCTCCCCTCCTCCTCTTCCCTGCTCCTCCTCCCCCTCCTTTTCCTCCTTCTCCCTCCTCCTTCTCCCTCTTCCTCCTCCCTCTTCCTTCTCCCTCCGCCTCCTCCCTCCTCCTACTCTCTCCTCCTCCTCCCTCCTCCTCCCTCTCCCTCCTCCTCCCTCTCCTCCTCCTGCTCCCTTCTCCTCCTGCGTTCTCCTCCACCCTCCTTCTCCCTCCTCCTCCCTCTTCCTCCTCCCTCCTCCTCGTCTCCTCCTCCACCCTACTCCTCCCTCCTCCTCCTAATCCCTCCTCCTCCCTCCTATTCCTCCCTACTCCTCCTGTCTCCTCCCTCCTCCTCCCTCCTCCTCCCTCTCCCTCCTCCTCCTCTCCTCCTCCTGCTCCCTTCTCCTCCTGCGTTCTCCTCCTCCCTCCTTCTCCCTCCTCC
This sequence comes from Cepaea nemoralis, assembly GCA_014155875.1. Classification (NCBI taxonomy): domain Eukaryota; kingdom Metazoa; phylum Mollusca; class Gastropoda; order Stylommatophora; family Helicidae; genus Cepaea; species Cepaea nemoralis. The sequence goes on from JACEFZ010028101.1 coordinate 11,383, forward strand.
TCCCTCTTCCTCCTCCCTCCTCCTCGTCTCCTCCTCCACCCTACTCCTCCCTCCTCCTCCTAATCCCTCCTCCTCCCTCCTATTCCTCCCTACTCCTCCTGTCTCCTCCCTCCTCCTCCCTCCTCTTCCCTCCTCCACCTCACTCTTCCTCCTCCCTCCTACATTTACCCAAGACAGACAGACAGTCAGACAGATAGTCGGGAACGGGATCTTATATGACTACTTATATAATTTAAATGAGATGCTCTCCACCATGGGCTGGGCAGGGTCAGACAGACAGACAGATAGATAGATAGATAGATAGATAGACAGACAGACAGACAGACAGACAGACAGACAGACAGACAGACAGACAGACAGTCGGGAACGGGAACTTATATGACTACTTATATGAATTAAATGAGATGCTCCCCACCAGAGTTGGGCGATGCCGGGCCGGGTCAGACAGACAGACAGATAGATAGTCGGAACGGGAACTTATATGACTACTTATATGAATTAAATGAGATGCTCCCCATCAGGGTCTGGGCGAAGACGGGCCGGGTCAGACAGACAGACAGACAGACAGACAGACAGACAGACAGACAGACAGATAGACAGACAGACAGACAGACAGACAGATAGTCGGTAACGGGAACGAGAACTTATATGACTACTTATATGAATTAAATGAGATGCTCCCCACCAGAGTCTGGGCGAAGCCGGGCCGGGTCAGCTAGTATATAATAAAACATGGAGCTTGAATGCCCATTCACCCACACGATGTGTTGTGTGATTTCGATGGGGTGAATGAAGGGTTTCGCACGAAAACAGGTTGTTGACAGGCGAAAACCAGTTGGTGTCAGAAGGTCGGGCTTAATCCCACCAGGAAACAAGTGAAAACAACCAGTTATTGTCAGAAAGTGGGCCTTGATCCCACCAGAAAACAATTGAAAACCATCAGTTGGTGCAAAAAAGGTCGGGCTTGATCCCACCAAGAAAAAGATTGAAAGAAGTTAGTGTGATAAGTGGTCTTCGATTCCACGAAGAAAAATATTGATTAACCAAGGTGAACACACCAGGAGAATTAATTGCGCAAGGTGGTGTAGAGAAATGAGCCGTGAATTTACCGGCGAAAAATGAAATGAATGAAACGGGTGAGTAAAAGATCACTAAATTGATTATAAATTCGCAGTTAATTGTATTTAGCAAATTGATAAATGAATGCATGTTAATCATTGTTATCAATGGAAAGAATGTATATGGAAATGTTTCACAAGGACGTTTCAGGTTAGTTAGTTAGTTAGTTAGTCGACAGATCATCCTCGTTGCACATCGAACCATTCAGTCCATAAGTGCTCGGATCCCCTCCTCAGCAAATCCCGCAGCGTGTAGCGGCTAACGACGCCAGTTCTGTGTTGGTTTATCAATCTTCTTTGGCTTCCTGCGTAGTGTTCTTGTTTGGCCACCCCTCTTTTAATTTGCTGCTCCCGCAGTCTGGCCATTGTTGTAGATTCACAGTCATCACTTGGTTCTCGCAAAAGTCTCACTTCTCGTAGAGCATTCAGAATGTCAGCCTGGTCCATGGCGCGTCCGCCCTCCACAGTAGCCTCACCTGCGAGCTTGTCAGCCCGCTCATTTCCTTGTACTCCCGCATGACCTGGCACGAAGATGAAACTAATCTTTGCCAGCCGAGACCGCTTCAGAGGCAGCAACCATTCTCTTCGGATCGACCCCTCCTCTATCCTCTTGATCATGTTCATTGAGTCGCTAAGGAAACAAGCCCTAGTGAATGTCTGTGTCTCGAGCCATGTTATTGCTTTACTTACTGCCATGACTTCCATGGTCAGGCTACTTGTGGTTTCAGTGAAAGCACCAGAGTCCTCCTTCACAATTCTCCCTCCGGCCCGAGCTGTAAAGGCCCATGAGCTTCTCACATGTCGGACGACCGACCCATCTGTGTAGATGACCGCGTCACCGTCTAGCGAATTCTCGAAAATCAACGCTTGTACTTCAGCCTCAACAGCAGCCGGATTTTCTTGTCTGCATTTTCTATCTAGTTGGATGCAAACTGAAAAGGATGTGCAGAAGTCTGTTGGCACTTGCACCCACTCCTCGCCAGGTTCTAAGTCCTCAAGTGAACACACCTGTTGAAGAATGTCTTCGGCTTGACCCATCCACGACCGTCCTCTTTTTAACCTGCTGCCCTTCACCTTCCTAATTTCACTATGCAGTGGATGTTGTGTGTTTGCGTTAATTCTGAGGTAGGCGCGTGCCCTGCAAACTTGTACTCTCTCTTCAATGGTTGGAAAATCAAGAAGGTAGCGCATCGCCCTGCATGCTGTATCTCTTGTACATCCAAGAATAATGCGCATAGCTTCATTCTGTATCCTTTCCATCCTTTCTATCTGCTTATGGCTGAGAGTCAGGATTGCCATTGCATACTCCAAAACAGACATGACCAGCCCCTCGTACAGAAGACATAGATGGCGCTGCTCACAGTTTGCTGCCGCCATCACCCGCATCGCTGCCAAACCCCGCTTGGCCTTTGTTATCACCTGGTCTATGTGCACATTATAAGCAAGGCTTCGATCAAACCGTATCCCCAGGTAATTCATTGCCTGCGTTCTTTCCACCGTCTCTGAACACAGCATTACAGTTGGTGTTGGATTGTTGACAATATGATTATTCAACGAGAACCAAGTCACTGTTGCCTTTGTTGGGTTGACCATTGCCCCAGCTTCATCACACCAAGTACTTATGCGATTGAGTTCGGTTTGTAGTTCCACAGCAACCTCCTCTCTATCCTTACCCTGACGATACACTAAAACATCATCGGCATACGACAATGTCCTGCCAGGTCCAGTGATCTGCTCACTGGTGATTCTCACTGTGTAGGCGTTGAACAGTACCGGAGATAATGGTGATCCCTGTGGTAGGCCAGGATATAATGTTGTTGGTTCCGAAGTCCAACTGCCACATCTAAAAACTACTTTCCGTTGGTAGAGGGCTGCAGCGATCCAACTAAGGAGGAATGGACTTACGTTTAGTTCAAGAAGCTGAAACATTAAAAAATCCAGTGGTACTCTGTTGTATGCGTCCTCAAGATCAATCGCTGCAGCAACGGTTTCAGTGCCTGAGTGGAAACCTTCATAGACATCATGGGCAAAGACTGCTGCATTGGTCCAGGTTTCTCTTTTTGGACGGTACCCACCCAGGGTAGGTGGGACAACACCTTGCCTCTCTAGTTGGCTTGATATTTTTCTGGCAATTACCTTCTCCAGCAGCTTGCCTATTGTATTCTGCATGGTTATAATTCGATATCCCTGAATTTTTTTGTGGTCTTTGTCAGGCTTCGGCAAGGGAATCAGATAGCTATGTAATCATTCCTCCTTGATGCTAGCACTCATTATACTGTTGTTGTACATGTCTGCTAGTTTCTCTAGCTCATTGTCGGTACACCTATTTATGTCGTCGTATCTTATGCCATCAGGACCTGGAGCACTGTTTTTTGATCGTCGAAGCACAGCCTTGATTTCTTTCACTGTCACTGTGTCTTATAAGTGATCTTTTCTAGTTCGTTAGTAGGCGTTGTCTTCAGGCTTCCAGTTATGATTCGCATTCCTTGATTTTAGACTCTACTTATTTTGTTAAAGTTTGACTTAGCTGCTGTTGCCCAAGCTGCGATGCCATATTCCAGTACTGGCCTCACCCATCCAGTATATAACTTCTTGAGACCTTTCTCATCTGCTCCCCACATTGTACCAGCAAGCTTTTTCATGATTGCCATTCTTTGCCTTGCTCTTGTTCGATTTTTCTCAAACTGTATCTTCCATGTCAGGCGACGATCGAAGGTAACTCCTAGATAGTTTGGATTTTCTTCACGGCGCAATATTTTTCCATTCAATACCAGTTTAGGTTACTGAGTTTTATTTAAGAGATAGAACACTATGCATGTTGTTTTCTCCTCACTTATCTTCACTAGCCATGATTTTGATCAGTCCTCTAAGCTAATAAGGCTTGCTGTATTCTGCTGTTTAAATTAAATGTTTGCATATCCTTTACAGGACATTGCTGTAAATATCAGCGTCTTTCACCTGATTGTTGATTTCTTGGCAAGATTATGATCAGTAGTTTGCCATTGCTTTCTTAGCGGCCGGCTCACATACCCCGTAAAATACAGACACGATTCGAACCACTGCTGATTCTCAACGTCATCACGTTACTTATGAGAGTATACGAGATTACGGAGAAAAGTCGCTAACCTCTAGGCCAGGAAGACGGCATTCTGCTGTTAGCTGTGCTAATATATTCTTCAGATGTCCATATGGCTAGATCATCTGCAAATGAGGATGTGTGTACTCTGGCTAGAAATTTTCCGTGATATCATTTATATATGCTAGGAACAATGTTCGTAAAAGAACTCCTCCTTGGGGGACACCTTGCCCCAACAGCATCATTTTGCTGGTTTGTCCTTGTACTTTTGTCGTGGCAGTTCTGTTCTCAAGGTAGTGGCTGATCCATTTGTACATTTTGCCACAAACATGCATTTTTGGCAGTTTTACTTTCAGTCCTTCCTTCCATACTTTATCAAATGCTTTTCTAAATCTATCCAGACCGCTAATGTGTGCTTTTTCTCTTGGAAGGCATCCTCTATTTCCTGAGCTACATAGGTTATTTGATCTTCAGTGGATCTGTACTTACTGAATCCTGCTTAGTGTGGTGTTAAGAGCTTGTTTTCTTCCAGATGCCATGTTAGCCTGCCATTGATTATGCGTTCCATTAATTTTCCTACACAGCTAAGTAGACTGATAGGTCGATAGCCACTTGGCTCTTCCAGGTCTTTTCCTTTCTTTGGGACTGGTATCAGTATAGCTTCCTTCCATGCCTGTGGGACTATCCCTCTCTTCCAGCTGTAATTTAGGACTGCTAGTAGTTTCTTTTTTTTCCTTAGTGCCTAGTCCTATTAGTGTAGTATTTATTTTTAATTTTTTCCACATGCCTTTATAATGCATATATTTTATATTGTTGCTGTTTTCAGTTAGCCTTGAATGATGTGTGAATGGTATAATGTATGAAAGAGAGTGATAAAAGGGCAGAATGTTAGACGGGCCTGCGTGCCCAATTCTTAACCCTTTCAAAATAAAGTTTTGTTGTTGTTGTTGTTGTTGTTGTTGTTAGCATTTCATTTGTGATTCCATTCTTTCCTGGTGATTTCTTCTTTTTTAGGGTATTCATTGCCTGTTCCATTTCTTCCATTGCTAGATTTGCCATCATTTATTCTGCTGCTGTCTCTGTATTATTATGATGTATCTGTTTATCATTGATTGCTTTCTTCTATTCGGTTGTAATATCAATGTGGTTTGCATTGGCATAGTGTTCCATTAGTGAATTTGCTGCCTTTTTTCTTGTAAGCAAGGTATTTCCTTGTTTAATTGTTATTTGTTTGTTTCTCGGTCCTTCATTGTTCATGGCTTTCACTAGTTTCCATATATAAATATGATGTTCCTTTCTGGACGAACATTTTCCGTCTATTGATGCCTTGCAAGTTTTCTTTTTTTTCCCCCCCCATTGTTATTGATAAACTTCAGCATCGCGTGCCTATTTGTTATTGGGTTCCATGAAATTTTGCTGATACTATATCATTACAAACAGCTTTCTTTGGTCATATGATGAGACGAGAATCACCAGAGAACAAATTGACAACTGGAAAGATCAATCTAAAAAGAGGCAAAGGTAGACCAAGAAAAATTATGCTGGATGATCTGAGACGGGGGCTTAGAGGAATATCATCAACAGAGTTGATTCAGAACACCAAAGACAGCGAGCTGTGGAGCGACATAAACGTCTACGCCAGCTGGCAGGAGACATGATGATAACGACTATATCATGTCTGAAGCGTTGTTGCCACGGTGACCACGTCTGTGGTATATGTCTAAAGGTCCATATGGAAACTCTGAACTGCTCCTTTGATGTACTTGGAGCTTAGGCGTAGAATGTCAGTTGATCCTTGTTGTAGAGCTAGTTAGTTACATACACTTTACATTAGTAACACATCCTTCACATTAGTTACATATCCTTTACAGTAGGTACATATCCTTTACAGTAGTTACATATCCTTTACAGTAGTTGCATACCCTTTACAGTAGTTACATATCCTTTACAGCAGTTACAAATCCTTTACATTAGTTACATACCGTTTATATTAGTTACATATCTTTTACAATAGTTACGTATCCTTTACAGTAGTTACATATCATTTACAGTAGTTACATATCCTTTACATTAGTTACATATCATTTACAGTAGTTACATATCCTTTACATTAGTTACATATCCTTTACATTAGTTACATATCATTTAAAGTAGTTACATATCCTTTACAGTAGTTACATGTGCTTTACTATAGTCATATACCATTTACAGTAGTTACATATCCTTTACTATTAGTTACAAATCCTTTACAGTAGTTACATATCCTTTACATTAGTTACATATCCTTCATCATTAGTACATATACCTTTACATTAGTTACATATCCTTTACAGTAGTTACATATCCCTTTCACAGTAGTTACATATCCTTCACAGTAGGTCACATATCCTTTACATGTAGGTACATATCCATTTACAGTAGTTACACAATCTTTACAGTAGTTACAAACCTTTTACAGCAGTTACACACTCTTTACAGTAGTTACACACCCTTTACAGTAGTTACACATCCTTTACAGTAGTTACACACCCTTTACAGTAGTTACACATCCTTTACAGTAATTACATATTCTTTACATTACTTACATATCTTTTACAGTAGTTACATGTCTATATGTGTTGAGGTTGAACCCGCTAACCCACCATCAGCACACCGGAAGTTTAAGAACAAGCGCCCTTTTCCATTCAGCCATGCAGATCCTCTGGTCATCATTATAAAATTAAAGTATGTTACAATATACACCTCACCATTGCTGAGATTTAGAAGACAGGGCCAGGCACGCCGAACTCGCCTATTAACACACCTGGCGTCGATGTACTGGCATTATTAGACGAAAGAATAGAAAACTTAAGCTGGCTACACAAGCAGACTGCAGATTCCGATGGGATGAGGCGTTGGCAGTTCAGAAAGCAATGGCGAACTAACATTGTCTAGTACATCACAGACATCCAATAATTGCTGGGGTTTATTGCAATTTCCTGTAAGGATATGTAACTAGTGTAAAGGAGATCTCAACTTGATCTCAACATCTCAGGGAAAGATAGGTATGCCAGATAGAGAGAATAGAAGTGTAAGAGGTATACAGCTTGATACTTTAATAATCAACCATCGTTAACTCTCGAGAATCATCCAGAACATCTCAGGGAAGGATAGATATGCCAGATAGAGGGAATAGTTGTGTAAGAGGTATACAACTTGCCACTTTGTGGTTATTGACGTTGCTCACTTGAAGTGGCCTGTCATGTTCAAGAATATTCCATGAACTGAGGACAGAGCTCACCCCTGCTGCTTCTCCGCAAGACCACGCGCATACTGAAAGTATAATTCCATCCAGTTCGCGTATAACATGTGGCTGAGTCTCAAATTTCCATTGTCAAGTTAAGCGGGAGAACTCTGCCGAGTTGGGTTGAGTCAAGAACCGGCATCACAGCACTCGGGACATTTCCATACGTGCTCCGTCCTCATCTGCAACAACCAACGAAGAGTTCCAGGACTAATGGTACCGGTCTCATCTGTGTGTCCGTCTAGCCTTTCTGCGGAGTGCTGGGTATTGGCCAGATCCTCTAATCACACCCTGCAGCATCATTCTCTCTGGACCATGATGATCTATCTGTTCTTCCTGACTATACACATGATCCCAATGGGCCAGGCCACGTAAGTCTTATCATGGACCAATATCCCACTCGATGTTGCAGATCCAGCCAATATATCCACCACATCAGCATGTCATGGGACAAAGTTATAACCGATGCTCACTACCTTTGATTTGTTTCCCCCGTGGAAGCAAGATATTCTTCGTGAACAAATACTTTCACATGTTTGACACTCATAGATGTAGCAGAAAGAAGTAGATGACACATTAGAGAACATAAACAATGAAAAACATACCGCGATTCGACCACGCTAATTAAGACATCTTGTTTTGGGTAATTTAAGGGGAAACAAATACCTCTTTTTCACGGGAACATAATATTCATTTTATTGTTTGCAAGGGACATAACTTTTTTCTAAAGAAGCAATTAGTTACATAAATTGTTAAATGTTTAATATAATGACACCACCTATTCACAGTTAACACAATAATTTGACAAAGTAATGTTTGAAATACTTCTACTGCTAAAAATAGTAAAATGTACTTGTTAATGCAATATATACAATGTTTCAACACTGCAAGCTCCGTGCACGATGTTAACGACTGTCTCCCAATGTGCGCCCTGACATTGTTACTCTGGTTTCTTTTCACAACGTTCTAATATTCTTCTATATAGATATTATTGGTGTAAAAAAAACACTTCAATGATGAAAGCACACTCTTCACTGTAGCATTTCGTCTTTATAAAGAGACCCTCTGTATACCTTCATAAACTTGAGACCATAATGAACACTAGTCCATGGTTTCTGAGGAAAATGCAAAGAATACCATGGGTGGACTGAAAAATGCAACCATCCATTAAGAAACAAATGAAAGCTGTTAATTGATTGGAGAAATTAGATATAGACAGTCAAGAATTGGGCATGTTAATAAGAGAAATAACCTGGAAAACATCTTGACAACTTGTAAAATTGATGGACAAAGAACAAGGGAAAAACAAAGAGATTAATGTGTGAATGGCTTGGCCACACGGAATAATGGCGACAACAACACAGGACTGATCGTCTTCTTCTACTACTGCGTACATTCCGACTTTTTTTTCGGACGTGACTGCGTTGTGCCTGCTTACAGCAGAGCTGCGTTCTTGCGCCGTTAGGCCGACACATCCGACTTCTGCGGGCATTTGTTGACCGGGTTAACCTTCCCGGATGTATTAATTTTATAATGATGACCGGAGGTCTGCATGACCGAATGGAAAAGCGCGCTTGTTCTTACACTTCCGGTGTGATGATGCTGAGTCAGCGGGTTCAACCTCTACAAATATAGATATGTAACTACTGTAAAGGATATGTAACTACTGTAAAGGATATGTGTCTACTGTGAAGGATGTGTAACTACTGTAAAGGATGTGCAACTACTCTAAAGGGTATGTAACTACTGGAAAGGATATGTAACTAACTAGCTCTACAACAAGGATCAACTGATAACCTACTCCTATGCTCCAAGTATATCAAAGGAGTATTTCAGAGTTGTCCATACCGCCCTGTAGACATATACCACAGAGATGGTTACCTTGCTAACAACGCTTCAGACATGATATAGTCGTCATCATCATGTCTCCTGCCAGCTGGCGTAGGCGTTCATGTCGCTCCACAGATCGCTGTCTTTGGTGTTCTGAATCAACTCTGTTGATTATATTCCTCTAAGCCCCCGTCTCAGATCATCCAGCATAATTTTTCTTGGTCTAACTTTGCCTCTTTTTTTATTGATCTTTCCAATTGTCAATTTGTTCTCTGGTGATTATCGTCTCATCATATGACCAAAGAAAGCTGTTTGTAATGATATAGTATCAGCAAGATTTCATGGAAACGTTTGTAATACCCAATAACAAACAGGCACACGATGCTGAAGTTTATCAATAACAATGGAAAATAAAAAAAAGAAAACTTGCAAGGCATCAATAGCCGTACATTGTTCGTCCAGAAAGGAACATCATATTTATAAATAGATTCAGCTAGAGACTTAACGTCTTTACTCAACTGGTTGACGTAAAGTGGTTAACTCGATTTGGACACTTCTAGGTTCTTTTGTTGTGTTCTTTTGTAAGTAGTCGGCTCTGTGGCGAAGGAATTTAGCACTCCATTCGTAATCCGGCATGGAAAAATATGAATAACATTTGGTGGAACTGCGGTAAAGCTGTGAAAGTGTAAACAATATAAAATGACACAAAGTAGTGCAGCTTTACATAACAGAGTTAAGACACATACAGAACGTTGCGGGCGATTAGCCTTCATCAGCAAACAAACACATTCACAAACACAACATATAGTCAAGGAGATCTCCTGTGACTACATCAGAAGGTGACGACAGGACGAGAAGAACAAAAGCATGGAAAAATGGAAGCAATGAAGAGATAATGAGAATTTTAAAAAACTGTTAATTGAAAAGAATGTTAGTTGAAGAAAATGTTAAACTGAAAAAAATGTCAATAGAGAAAACGTACATACTCACCTGACCGCTCGGATCCGCAAGTGACCAAGAAAATCTCCGATGTATTCTGATGCCAGGTGCTACGGTTCAGTGAGCACATAGAAGGAAGGGGGCGGGGTGGTCTGGCAAGGGTATCTGAGCAATCACTGCGGATGCGCTAGTGAAGTATGGGGCACGCCAGATAGAAGGTGGCACTACCCAAAACCACATTGTGTTACTATAGGGGCGAGTCCCAAAGTCCGGGTGGACTGATATGCGTGAACGCGCATACATACACAGGCACACGTCAACAGACAAAATACTAGTGTATGTGGGCATGTGCAAAGTATATGTAAGAAGAGAGAGAGAGAGAGAGAGAGAGAGAGAGAGAGAGAGAGAGAGAGAGAGAGAGAGGGAGAGAGAGAGAAAGAGAGGGAGAGAGAGAAAGAGGGAGGAGAGAGAGAAAGAGGGAGAGAGAGAGGGAGATAGAGGGAGAGAGAGAGAGAGAGAGAGAGAGAGAGAGAGAGAGAGAGAGAGAGAGGAAAAGTGCCTGTGATATACCACATGAGGTATGCGGAGTACGTCGGTCTACAAGTACGACGTTTCACTCAAACTGTCCCTATGAAATAGTTAGTATGGTTGATTGTTATGCAACATATTAAAGGATCTACTCGCCCAGTGCTTGAGTTATTAGGGTTGTATAGGATCCACCCACTGGTAATACACGTGAAGTAGGTAGGCACAGAGAAGCAAGATGTAGGGGGAGAGAGAGAGAGAGAGAGAGAGAGAGAGAGAGAGAGAGAGAGAGAGAGAGAGGAGAGAGAGAGAAAGAGAGAGAGAGAGAGAGAAAGAGAGAGAGAGAGATTGGAAAAGTGCCTACGACACGCCCCTGATGTGTGCGGGGTCGGTCGGTCTACAAATACGAGGCTTCACTCTTACTGTTCCCTATGAATTAGAGGCAGTAAGGTTGATTATACAGCGTATTTGAGGATCAAATAACCCAGTGGTTGTGTTAAAATCAGACCACCAGCAGTATGGTTGGAATATGTAGGCACTAAGAGGCAAGATGGAAGAGAGAGAAAGAGAGAGAGAGAGAGAGAGAGAGAAGAGAGAGAGAGAGAGAGAGAGAGAAGAGAAGAGAGAGAGACAGAGATTGGAAATGTGCCCACGACACGTCCCCGATGTATGCGGGGTCGGTCGGTCCACAAATACGAGGCTTCACTCATACTGTTCCCTATGAAATAGAGCCAGTAAGGTTGATTGTTATACAACGTATTTGAGGATCAAATCACCCTGTGGTAGTGTCCTTGGGGCTGTGTAAAATCAGACCACCAGCAATATAGTTAGAATAGGTAGGCACAGAGAAGCACGATGGAAGAGAGAGAGAGAGAGAGAGAGAGAGAGAGAGAGAGAGAGAGAGAGAGAGAGAGAGAGAGAGAGAGATTGGAAAAGAGCCTACGACACGCCACACGTGGCATAGGTAGGCACAGAGAAGCAAGATTGTTGAGAGAGGGAGAGAGAGAGAGAGAGATAGAGAGAGAGAGGGGAGAGAGAGAGGACAGAGAGATAGAGAGATGGGCAGAGAGAGAGGGTTGGTGTAAGATTATGAGAGAGGGAGAGAGAGAGAGAAAGACATATACATCTGTGCACATACACACACACACATATGAACTAGTATCTATGTGCACGCACACTCGACCGCATATAACAGTGTAGTTGCTAACTAGTAGGGGGATTAGTGATTACATTACTGGTGCGCTGCTGAATTGCGTACGACAGGAGTGCCAAGAGTGGTAATGTGAAATGCCCAGGTAAGCTAATGGCACGGTCACTCGGAATAGGGCCGAGGGAGGACAGGGCTAGAGGATAATATTAGTGGAGAAAAGGACTGGTTGGAGACCGGAAGAGGGTGACACCTAGGAGGGTGTGGAAGCAACAGAGTGGGGAGGGGAGGGAAATGACTACGATTAGATGAAACTATGTTGAGTGCTGAGGCCGTGTGGTATAGGGCACCCCATAGTGAATATGAGCCGGTTTTCTGTATTCTTGCGATGTTGAGCACCAGAGGAGCAGGACTGGATGACAGTGACCTGGACATCGGAAGCACCTTGATGGTTTGCGCTGTTGAAGTGGGTGGAGACAGGCTTGGGGGCGTTGGTGTTGATGTCCATCAGATGTTGGCGGAATCTGTCGGCTAGCATGAGGCCCGTCTTCCCAATATACTTCATATCACACCGTTTGCATATTATGGCGTAAATGATGTTGCGACTGGTGCAGGAAAATTCTTCTGTGATGCGTAAGCTGCCTTTAGGGAATCGCACCACTGGGGTGTGGATCACATATGGGCAGGTCTTGCAACGAGATCTCAGGCAAGCCTTAGTTCCTAATTGTGATGGTGGAGGTGGAGATCCCTGTACTCTATTATGGATGAGTACATCCCTGAGGTTGCGGTAACGTCTGTAGGCCACTAGTGGTTTCCCTTAAAATATCGCGCTAGTAGTAGTGTCAGCTTGGAGGATAGATAGATGTCGAAACAGGATATTTTTGACTGGTAGAGTCCCTGAACTATACAGGCGATACATTGATGATGGTGTTGGTGTCACCTGTATGCCACTGGCGGATCTCGAAACATTCACAGACTTCTTCTCCAACTTTCACCCTACTATCAAACTCACTTCCCATATTTCCTCGACGTCTGTCAACTTCTTAGACCTTACTGTTTCCATTGGGACCCATGGTCTCACCACGACGGTCTACTACAAACCGACTGACTCTCACGCCTTTCTACTCTACACCTCCTCTCACCCTCCGTCCTGTAAAGACGCAATTCCTTATTCTCAACTTCTGCGCCTTCGACGACTATGCCAAGATGATGAGGATTTTCACCACAGGGCTCAGGAAATGTTGGACTTCTTCAGGCTCCGTGGCTATCCTGATCATGTCCTATCATCATCCTTCCGCCGGGCTCTACCCATTACCCGCGCAGAGGCTCTCACCTCTGCACCTAAACCAAAAAACCTTCGACCGGCACTTTCTCTTACCTACCATCCGCACAATATTTCAGTCAAAAATATTCTGTTTCGACATCTATCTATCCTTCAAGCTGACGCTATTACTAGCGCGATATTTTCAGAGAAACGACTAGTGGCCTACAGACGTGACCGCAACCTCAGGGATGTACTCGTCCATAATAGAGTACAGGGATCTCCACCTCCACCATCACCATTAGGAACTAAGGCTTGCCTGAGATCTCGTTGCAAGACCTGCCCATATGTGGTCCACACCCCAGTGGTGCGATTCCCTAAAGGCAGTTTACGCATCACAGAAGAATTTTCCTGCACCAGTCGCAACATCATTTACGCCATAATATGCAAACGGTGTGATATGAAGTATATTGGGAAGACGGGCCTCATGCTAGCCGACAGATTCCGCCAACATCTGATGGACATCAACACCAACGCCCCCAAGCCTGTCTCCACCCACTTCAACAGCGCAAACCATCAAGGTGCTTCCGATGTCCAGGTCACTGTCATCCAGTCCTGCTCCTCTGGTGCTCAACATCGCAAGAATACAGAAAACCGGCTCATATTCACTATGGGGTGCCTAACACCACACGGCCTCAACACCCAACATAGTTTCATCTAATCGTAGTCATTTCCCCTCCCCTCCCCACTCTGTTGCTTCCACACCCTCCTAGGTGTCACCCTCTTCCGGTCTCCAACCAGTCCTTTTCTCCACTAATATTATCCTCTACCCTGCCTCCCTCGGCCCGATTCCGAGTGACCGTACCATTAGCTACCTGGGCATTTCAAATTACCACTCTTGGCACTCCTGTCGTACGCAATTCAGCGCGCACCAGTAATGTAATCACTAATCCCCCTACTAGTTAGCAACTACACTGTTATATGCGGTCGGGTGTGCGTGCACATAGATACTAGTTCATATGTGTATGTATGTATGTATGTGCACAGATATATATGTCTTCTCTTTCTCTCTCTCCTCTCTCAATAATCTTACACCAACCCTCTCTCTCTGCCCATCTCTCTATCTCTCTGTCCCCTCTCTCTCTCTCCCTCTCTCTCCCTCTCCCTCTCTCGCTCTCCTCAACACTCTTGCTTCTCTGTGCCTACCCATGCCATGTGTGGCGTGTCGCAGGCTCTTTTCCAATCTCTCTCTCTCTCTCTCTCTCTCTCTCTCTCATCTCTCTCTCTCTCTCTCTCTCTCTCTCTCTCTCTTCCATCGTGCTTCTCTGTGCCTACCTATTCCAACTATATTGCTGGTGGTCTGATGTTTCACAGCCCAATAACACAACCACTGGGGGTTTGATCCTCATGTACGTTGTATAAAAATCAACCTTACTGGCTCTATTTCATAGGGTACAGTATGAGTGAAGCCTCGTAGTTTGTAGACCGACCGACCCCGCATACATCAGGGGCGCGTCGTAGGCACTTTCCAATCTCTCTCTCTCTCTCTCTCTCTCTCTCTCTCTCTCTCTCTCTCTCTCTCTCTCTCTCTCTCTCTCTCTTCCATCTTGCCTCTCGGTGCCCTACATATTCCAATTATATTGCTGGTGGTCTGATTTTAACACAACCACTGGGTGATTTGATCCTCAAATACGTTATATAACAATCAACCTTACTGCCTCTAATTCATAGGGAACAGTATGAGTGAAGCCTCGTATTTGTAGACCGACCGACCCCGCACACATCAGGGGCGTGTCGTAGGCACTTTTCTAATCCATCTCTCTCTCTCTCTCTCTCCCTCTTTCTCTCTCTCTCCCTCTCTCTCGCTCTCTCTCCCTCTCTCTCTCTCTCTCTCTCTCTCTCTCTCTCTCTCTCTCTCCCCTACATCTTGCTTCTCTGTGCCTACCTACTTCACGCGTATTACCAGTGGTTGGATCCTATACAGCCCCAAGCAGCTCAAGGCACTGGGCGAGTGGACCCTTAAATATGTTGCACAACAATCAACCATACTAACTATTTCATAGGGTACAGTATGAGTGAAACGTCGTACTTGTAGACCGACGTACTCCGCATGCCTCATGTGGTATGTCACAGGCACTTTTCCTCTCTCTCTCTCTCTCTCTCTCTCTCTCTCTCTCTCTCTCTCTCTCTCTCTCTCTCTCTCTCTCTCTCTTCTTACATATACTTTGCACATGCCCACATACACTAGTATTTTGTCTGTTGAGGTGTGCCTGTGTATGTATGCGCGTTCACGCATATCAGTCCACCCGGACTTTGGGACTCGCCCCTATAGTAACACAATGTGGTTTTGGGTAGTGCCACCTTCAATCTGGCGTGCCCCATACTTCACTAGCGCATCCGCTGTGATTGCTCAGATACCCTTGCCAGACCACCCCGCCCCCTTCCTTCTATGTGCTCACTGAACCGTAGCACCTGGCATCAGAATACATCGGAGATTTTCTTGGTCACTTGCGGATCCGAGCGGTCAGGTGAGTATGTACGTTTTCTCTATTGACATTTTTTTCAGTTTAACATTTTCTTCAACTAACATTCTTTTCAATTAACAGTTTTTTAATTCTCATTTTCTCTTCATTGCTTCCATTTTTCCATGCTTTTGTTCTTCTCGTCCTGTCGTCACCTTCTGATGTAGTCACAGGAGATATTCTTGACTATATGGTGTGTTTGTGAATGTGTTTGTTTGCTGATGAAGGCTAATCGCCGCAACGTTCTTTATGTGTCTTAACTCTGTTATGTAAAGCTGCACTACTTTGTGTCATGTTATATTGTAATCCGGCATAAAACGTTAGAAACACAGCTGCTGGAGTTTTGGCAGCAGACCGCCTTGCGTTGATTTTCATACACTGGTTTAAGTGTCGGTCGTTCAGAAAGCAGTAGTAAATTACTTAACGTAAGCTTGCCAAGAAATCACAAACAACCAACAAATTCTGGGTTTGACTGCCACGTCCAGTAAATGATACAAGTATGCAACATTTTATTTTGGTAAGTGAAAGGTCTTTATACGCGCCATTAGCGTAGTGGGTATATGGTGCTAAACACATATTTGTTGGGATGGATGCTCCACATCAATAACAAAACGCCTTTATTCACTCCAGAAAAGAGCAGTGCGTTTAATTAATGGTGAAAAGCTTACCGACAATTCTAACCTAATAAACGTCTTCAGTTACTGCCACTCCACAAACGCCTACTATTTCTTCCTCTTCTTCTGCGTTCCTCCAGAGCATTTTTTTTTCCGAACGTGATTGCGTTGTGCCTGTTTACAGCAGAGCTGCGTTCTTGCGCCGTTAGGCCGACACATCCGACTTCTGCGGGCATTTATTGACTGGGTTAACCTTCCTTTGGGTTTCTTAGGACGTTTGACTCTCACTGTTGTGGTGTTATCCCCCATTCCAGCTGGCCCATTCGACCAGGGATGCTACTTTATAACATTTTGAATGAATACTGCCTGTGCTTGTTTTAGTGCTTTCCCCCCAAAAATATTATTGCAATTTAGTGCTTTTTTGGCTCGAAAGTAGTTCTGATTGGGATTTGGTGGATCTGGAATAAACTTCATTGTAATATGAAGTGATAATAACAAATTATTATGTGCTACCTTATTACATTTGTAATAAAAACAGTTGGTGCTTTTTATTGGTGCTTTCCAAACATTTTTGGTGCTTTTTGGTTCTTTTTTGAGGTTGATTTTGGTGCTTTTTCATCAAAGGGAGATGGCAACACTGGATTCCATTCCCTTTGCACATTCTCACAACTGCCGTTTGTTCACTGTAGAGTGTTGGTATGTTCTTTATTAATTGTATTCGTATTTGGAATGCAAAATAACCATTATGTTGGACAGTTCTTCTTGCCCAACTGAGTCAAACACCTTTCGGTAGAGAATAAAGTAAGAATAGATATCTACATTGTTTGTAGTATCTGTAGTAATTCCAATTACTACATATAATAAAACAATTGTAGAAAGAGAGATGAGTGACATGAATGCGTAGTGTCTCCAGATCTTTTCTAATACTAGAAGTAAATAAAGACTTACATCTTTGCTTTATTGACTACACACACGCTATCGATCAAGTAAGACATGTCAATATGATAAACATGCTTGCAGATGTACAAATTGATGGGAAAGACCTTAGACATGTAAAAAACGTATAATGGAAACAACAAGCTGCCATAAAGACTGATAATGAAGTAGGTCAATACCAACCTATTTAGAGGTTTGCGACAAGGATGTATAATGACCCCAGATCTGTTTTCCCTGTACAGTGAAACTATTTTTAGAATTGTAGAATATATGAAGCGGAATCACCATTGGGGGACGTAATATCAATAACATTAGATATGCGGATGATACAGTATTGATTGCAGACAATGAGCAGGATCGGCAATAGTTAGTAGATTGTTGTACACAGTGGACAACTAGGATTAGAATTAAATTGTAAGAAGATATAGATTACAGTCGTTCTTAGGAAGAAAGAATGTTATATATATATATATATTCATTCATTCAGTATCATAACAACTCTTGCGGAAAACCTCTCGATCATAAGCAAGATGTCCTCGCGTCTGATACATCCATCTGGAGATCATCTGCCCCATCCTGCACCCATCTTCTCTTTGGCCTTCGTCTTCCTCTCTTCCCGAGCATATACCCTTCCATTATTGTTCTCTCCAAACTTTCGTGACGTTTCAAGTGACCAAAATATTTCAATTCTCTTTGTTTCATCGTCTTTAATAGCCAACCTTCTTCAATATTCAGCTCTTGAAGTGTGGATGCATTTGTTCTTTTCTTTATCCAAGATATTGTTAGAACATAGTCTATACCATTTATATTCAAAGACATTTGTGCGCTGTTCAACTTGTTTAGTAACTGGTAAGTACACAATGTAATATAAGGATAAATTGCAATATTCCTAAACATGTGAATAGGTGCAACTATCTGGGAACTGTCGTAACATCTGATGGTATTTTTGTATGGATGCGAGACATGGACATTGAACAGACATGCTGAAAAACATCTAATGGCAGAGTACATGTGGTTTCTGGGAAACATATAATGAATACCATTGACAGACAGAAAAACAAAACAAAGGAACAATTCCTACGAGAAACACATGAAAACCTTAAACAGATTAGAGAAATTTAGAGTTCACGTGAAGTAGCCTGTCATGTTTAAGAATATGTCATGGACTGAGGACAGAACTCGCCCTTGTTGCTACTCTGCAAGAATACTTGCCAGAATACAATATTGATTTGGGCACGTTATGAGAACACATAGACTGGAGAACTTGGTGACAACTATCAGGAATGAGGGGAAAAGAACAAGGGGGAGGTAGAGAGGTACAAAGCTAGACAGCTTGGCCACATGGTTTAAGCGAGGCAACAACACAGAGCTGATCCACGATTCTGAAGATCGTGTGAGATAGCAAAACATGGAGGCCCACGCTTATCGGCTTACTGATGAAGAGAGTATAAAGTAAGTTCATGATCTGTAGTAATTGTAATGGGAGACACATTCTTTCATTATGTTTGTAATTGATCATGTTCAGCAAAGACACATTCTTTCATTATTTTTGTAATTGATCATGTTCAGTAGGGACGAATGCTTTTTGGTAGTGTATAAAGTAAGAGTAAACATCTACACCGTGCTCTCAATATGTTGGTGTATGTGTCCATGTTTTCACAACATACAGTCCTAACAAACAGTTACATACAATGAATGACTACAAACCATATGTCATACTGCAAGCTGGGCTGGAATCTGTCTATCTCAAAATGGCCTAAAATGGTTCCTTAACCGATATAATAAAATATCCTGACCATGTGGATTGGAATAGAAATAATTTAAATTAAAAACCCGCGGTTGGATATTTTGGTAACAATGTGAAATTTACAAAGTGTAAAATTCAAAACAAATTGCAACCGTTTTATTTTATCCCACAGATTATATCCCTTTTTATCCCATCTTATTTTTTTTTTAAATTTTTATATTATTGTGTTTATAAAAAGAGGCAAGTGAAAAATTTTGCCACGTTAAAAGACATAACACTCTTATAAAAACCATACTGGAGGGCAAGGTTGAGGGCAAGCGCGCAAGAGGTAGACAACGATAAAAGTGGGAGGATAACATCAAGAGATGGACGAACATCAATCTGACATAATGTATAGTCAAGGTGAGAGACAGACAGTGTTGAAGATTCATTGCAGCCAACCTTCATTGTGGAGACGGTACCGAATTGATTGATTTTTTTATCCCAAGGGATGTAACCAGGAGAAATAGATAGTCAAAATACACCCAGCGTATTATTTCCCATTACGTATTTCGACAATCGTGGCTATCACTTGTGAAAGTTCACAAGCAAACACACATAATATTGTTTGGCGCTCATAGAAGGAGAAGAAGGAAGCAGAGATCAGAGAACGCACTAGACAACATACAATTTTAAAGCCATAGTTACCGACCGGGGTTTAACCTGTCACCCCCAAATGACGACGGGGGCTTCGCTGCAGAACAAATGGTTACTTCGACAAATGCCCAACTAACCGGGGGTCCCAACACGAGGCCCGTGGGCCGTATGCGGCCCGCCGGAGTCGTGTTGAGGCCCACGGAGTGGGAAGAGACGATGTGGTCGAAGCTGTAGCACGCTTACATGTTTACTTTAATTTAAAAAAAAAAAAAACATTAGGCGCGTGGCCCCGGGCGGAATATTATTTTCGAAATTTCCCCGCCTGTTGAACAGGTTGGCCACCCCTGAACTAGACACTCCTGAGTGCCTGTGAGAGTAATTTCTTATAATAGTGTATCCAGCTGACTCAATGACTGTGTGAGTGTGCCTGTGTGAGTAATTTCTTATTATAGTGTATCTGACTGACTCACTGACTGTGTGAGAGTGCCTGTGTGAGGGTGGCTGTGTGAGGGTGGGTGTGGGAGAAATCTCTTGTTATAGTACATCTGACTGACTCACTGACTATGTGAGTGTGAGTGTGGGAGACAACTCTTGATATAGTGTGTCTGATTCATTGACTCACCGATTGTGTAAGGCCAGCTGTGGAAGATAACTCGTGATATAGTGTGTTTGACTGATTGACTCATCAATTATGTAAGGGCAGCTGTGGAAGATAAATCTTGATATTCTGACTGATTGACTCATCGATTGTGTAAGGTAAGCTAGGAAAAGACAAATCTTGGTATAGTGTGTCTGATTGACTCACCTATTGTGTAACGGTAGCTTTGGGAGATAACACTTGATATACTGTGTCTGATTGACTCACCTATTGTGTAACGGTAGCTTTGGGAGATAACACTTGATATACTGTGTTTGATTGATTGACTCAACGACGGTTGTGTAATGGCAGCTGTGGGAGATAACTCTTGATATACTGTGTTTGATTGACTGACTCACCGATTGTGTAAGGGTAGTTGTGGGGGACAACACTTGATATAGTGTGTCTGAATGACTGACTCATCGATTGTGTAAGGGAAGGTAGGAAAAGACACATCTTGATATGGTGTTTCTGACTGACTGACTCAACGATTGTGTAATGGCAGCTGTGAAAGACAACTCTTGATAGCGTGTGTCTGATTGACTGACTCACAGATTGTATAAAGGCAGATGTGGGAGACAGCAGAAGAAGAAGTAGACCATAAAGGTCGTCCTTGATTCATTTGCGTATAAATGCTTCCTGCAGCCAACACATGTTTGAAATAATATATGCCACACACACACACACCCCCCCCCACACACACACACACTCACACACCCACACACACACCCACAAACACACACTCACACACACCCACACACCCACACACACCCACACGCACCCACACACCCACCCATTACACACACACCCACACACCTACCCCCCCACACACACACACTCACCCACACACCCACACACACCCACCCACACACACACACACACACCGACCCACCCACACACACACACTCACCCACCCACCCACACACACACACACACACACACCGACCCACCGACCGAACCACACACACACATCCACACACTGACCCACCCACACACACCACACACACCGACCCACCCACACACACACACACACACACACACACCGACCAACCCACCCACACACACCCACACACCGACCCCCCCCCCCCCCCACACACACAACACCCGAAATATCGCACACATTTTATCATATTTTTCTCCCATCATGCACAATATCTGACATTATTGACAATCTGAAGGCAACAATAGAATGAACTAGAACATGTCCGGATATTCATGACATATGTAAATCATTGTACATGTACATCATTGTCTACGCTATGGTATCACAGACACAAAAGCGCCTCATTGTCTACGTCAGGGCATGACAGACACAACAGCGCCTCATTGTCTACGTCAGGGCATCACAGACACAACAGCGCCTCATTGTCTACGTGAGGGCATCAGAGACACAACAGCGCCTCATTGTCTCCATTAGGGCATCACAGACACAACAGCGCCTCATTGTCTCCATTAGGGTATCACAGACACAACAGCGCCTCATTGTCTACGTCAGGGCACGACAGACACAACAGCGCCTCATTGTCTACGTCAGGGCATCAGAGACACAACAGCGACTCATTGTCTACGTCAGGGTATCACAGACACAACAGTGCCTCATTGTCTACGTCAGGGTATCACAGACACAACAGTGCCTCATTGTCTACGTCAGGGTATCAGAGACACAACAGCGCCTCATTGTCTACGTCAGGGTATCACAGACACAACAGCGCCTCATTGTCTACGTCAGGGTATCACAGACACAACAGTGCCTCATTGTCTACGTCAGGGTATCACAGACACAACAGTGCCTCATTGTCTACGCCAGGGTATCACAGACACAACAGTGCCTCATTGTCTCCATTAGGGTATCACAGACAAAACAGTGCCTCATTGTCTACGTCAGGGTATCACAGACACAACAGTGCCTCATTGTCTACGTCAGGGTATCACAGACACAACAGTGCCTCATTGTCTCCATTAGGGTATCACAGACACAACAGCGCCTCATTGTCTACGTCAGGGTATCACAGACACAACAGTGCCTCATTGTCTACGTCAGGGTATCACAGACACAACAGCGCCTCATTGTCTCCATTAGGGCATCACAGACACAACAGCGCCTCATTGTCTACGTCAGGGCATGACAGACACAACAGCGCCTCATTGTCTACGTCAGGGCATCAGAGACACAACAGCGACTCATTGTCTACGTCAGGGTATCACAGACACAACAGTGCCTCATTGTCTACGTCAGGGTATCACAGACACAACAGTGCCTCATTGTCTACGTCAGGGTATCACAGACACAACAGCGCCTCATTGTCTACGTCAGGGTATCACAGACACAACAGCGCCTCATTGTCTACGTCAGGGTATCACAGACACAACAGTGCCTCATTGTCTACGTCAGGGTATCACAGACACAACAGTGCCTCATTGTCTACGCCAGGGTATCACAGACACAACAGTGCCTCATTGTCTCCATTAGGGTATCACAGACAAAACAGTGCCTCATTGTCTACGTCAGGGTATCACAGACACAACAGTGCCTCATTGTCTACGTCAGGGTATCACAGACACAACAGTGCCTCATTGTCTCCATTAGGGTATCACAGACACTACAGCGCCTCATTGTCTACGTCAGGGTATCACAGACACAACAGTGCCTCATTGTCTACGTCAGGGTATCACAGACACAACAGTGCCTCATTAGTCTCCATTAGGGTATCACAGACACAACAGCGCCTCATTGTCTACGTGGGACGCAGAGGTGTTTCCAAGGCACCAGGGCCGGGTTATATACTGGCCAAGACCTATTGACGCGTCCTCGTCGAGCGTCCTGGGCAACAGGTCCCTTTGGGGTCCTGGCTAAAGTCAGTAGGATCGCCGATTCCTCCGAAGTCGGAGAGTGTCTGCCTGTACGGCGAGGAACCACCAGTCTGCACACCAATAAGCCAGACATGGGACAACGGATACTCACGCAAAACTCAGGTCCTGTATGACATCAGACATGATATTGTACAACAGGATGCCTTCATCCGACATACAGGACTTCACGTTGGAGCTCAAGCCAACGAACACAAGCAAGCAAGCATTGTCTACGTCAGGGTATCACAGACACAACAGCGCCTCATTGTCTACGTCAGGGTATCACAGACACAACAGCGCCTCATTGTCTACGTCAGGGTATCACAGACACAACAGTGCCTCATTGTCTACGTCAGGGTATCACAGACACAACAGTGCCTCATTGTCTACGTCAGGGTATCACAGACACAACAGTGCCTCATTGTCTACGTCAGGGTATCACAGACACAACAGTGCCTCATTGTCTACGTCAGGGTATCACAGACACAACAGTGCCTCATTGTCTACGTCAGGGTATCACAGACACAACAGTGCCTCATTGTCTACGTCAGGGTATCACAGACACAACAGTGCCTCATTGTCTACGTTAGGGTATCACAGACACAACAGTGTGCCTCATTGTCTACGTCAGGGTATCACAGACACAACAGCGCCTCATTGTCTACGTCAGGGTATCACAGACACAACAGCGCCTCATTGTCTACGTCAGGGCATCACAGACACAACAGTGCCTCATTGTCTACGTCAGGGCATCACAGACACAACAGTGCCTCATTGTCTACGTCAGGGTATCACAGACACAACAGCGCCTCATTGTCTACGTCAGGGCATCACAGACACAACAGCGCCTCATTGTCTACGTCAGGGTATCACAGACACAACAGTGCCTCATTGTCTCCATTAGGGTATCACAGACACAACAGCGCCTCATTGTCTCCATTAGGGTATCACAGACACAACAGCGCCTCATTGTCTACGTCAGGGTATCACAGACACAACAGCGCCTCATTGTCTACGTCAGGGTATCACAGACACAACAGTGCCTCATTGTCTACGTCAGGGTATCACAGACACAACAGTGCCTCATTGTCTCCATTAGGGTATCACAGACACAACAGCGCCTCATTGTCTCCATTAGGGTATCACAGACACAACGGCGTCTCATTGTCTCCATTAGGGTATCACAAACATAACAGTGCCTCATTGGCTCCATTAGGGTATCACAGACACAACAGCGCCTCATTGTCTCCATTAGGGTATCACAGACACAACAGCGCCTCATTGTCTCCATTAGGGTATCACAGACACAACAGCGCCTCATTGTCTCCATTAGGGTATCACAGACACAACAGCGTCTCATTGTCTCCATTAGGGTATCACAGACACAACAGGGCCTCATTGTCTCCATTAGGGTATCACAGACACAACAGCGCCTCATTGTCTCCATTAGGGTATCACAGACACAACAGTGCCTCATTGTCTCCATTAGGGTATCACAGACACAACAGTGCCTCATTGTCTCCATTAGGGTATCACAGACTCAACAGTACATCATTGTCTACGCTATGGTATCACAGACACAACAGTGCCTCATTGTCTCCATTAGGGTATCACAGACACAACAGTGCCTCATTAGCCTCCATTAGGGTATCACAGACACAACAGCGCCTCATTGTCTACATCAGGGCATAACAGACACAACAGCGCCTCATTGTCTACGTCAGAGTATCCTCACATAAATAATTCCTAACCCTTTACTCTGGCTTTTTGTATAAAGTTATTCAGGTAGTTAGTCGTTGTTTCAACTTCACGCCAACGGGTCACCCCATAATGCATTATTCCTATGCCGACGAAATATCATACAGCAAGCTCCTCACTGTGCCTTGTGACAAAGTCACGAAACAAAAAAAACACCAACAGCACACACACGCATGCATGCACAAGGCCGCTGCCAGAATGCTAACACAATACCTCCTCTCTCTCTCTCTCTCTCTCTCTCTCTCTCTCTCTCTCTCTCTCTCTCTCTCTCTCTCTCTCTCTCTTCTCCCCCCCCCCCCCCCCCACTAGTATTACGGTTCATCTTCAATGGAACCGGCAGTCACAAGAACCACCAGCACGTGCACACGAATTACTGCACAATGGAAGCCAGCAGGTTCAGCAACATGCCGCCAACAATTCATTTTTTTTCTCCTGAACATCAAGAATATAATTAACACTTAATGCAACCATATACAGAAGGAAAGAACCCTTGGTATAATCATGTACTTGGTATGGCAGCCACAGTCCTAGGCACGCGGGAGACTGCTGAAAATATGGTCTTCTGTTTCTTCTCTACCTAATATATACATGTACATTAGTTGCATGTCCTCTACAGGACGTTTAGTTGCATGTCCTCTACAAGACGTTACAGTCAACCCCAGAATTATATGGCTGTGATTTTCTAAGCAATTTTAAATTTAGTAGTTTGCCATCCACCGGCCTCCCTGGCCTAGGCGTTAACGTCTTTCTCCGTAATCCCATATATCCACGTGAGGAACGTAACCTGCGCGAGAATCGGTAGCGGTTGGTAACTTATGTCGTATGTGAGCCTGTCGGTCAGAAAGCAATGGGAAATTACTGAGCGTAATCTAGCCTAGGAATCAACATACAGCTGCAAGATGCTGATGTTGACCGCAATATCCTAAAACAGGATGGAAACGCGGGATAAAAAATCTTGACATGAAATCAACACTCGGCTGAAAGATGTTGATGTTGACAGCAATGTCCTGTAAAGGATATGTGAAATAAAAAGTTTGCCATCCAAAGACAGTTTGCATGGCCTCGGGGCTTAAGGTGAATAATGAATTTCCGGTGCGACGATGACGGGGTAGAGGGACCGTTCCCTACATCTATCAGTTGGCCTTCAAAGCTGACTTCCCGTTAAGAACAACAATGGGAACCTACTGAACGTAAAATTGCCTAGAAAATGAAACTTAGCTTGCGGTTGTCCTGCAAAGGACGTGCAACATTTAATGTACATGAAGAAATATCACGAGAAGCCACTCTACTGAGGTTAATGGTGGAAGAGAAGAAGAAGAAGAAGCAGAAGAAGAAGAGAAGAAGAAGAAGAAGAAGAAGAAGAAGAAGAAGAAGAAGAAGAAGAAGAAGAAGAAGAAGAAGAAGAAGAAGAAGAAGAAGAAGAAGAAGAAGAAGAAGAAGAAGAAGAAGAAGAAGAATGGGATAAATGCAAACATCATTACCACATGACTCACTAAAATTAATTAATAATATGGCAATTGTTATTAGCTATGGGGAACATACTGGTCTACTAAAAGGGAACTGACTGTTATACTAGGGGTTTATTATTATTATTATTATTATTATTATTATTATTATTATTATTATTATTATTATTATTATTATTATTATTATTATTATTATTATTATACACATCTGTAATAAATTACAAACAGTTGATGTGATGGGTCGACAGCTGTGACTTGGCTGTAGTGGTGACAGTTTCACAATCACGACATACCGGGGTTTTAGTCTGATGCAGGCCATTTGGGAGGAGATAGTTTTGCGTTGATTTTCACAAACCTATGAGCTTCGGCTGTTCAGAATGCCATGGCATACCGCTGAAAGTAAAATTGCCTAGAAAATTATAAACAGCCCAAGCATTCACGGGTTTGCGACAACCTGTAAAGGATATGTAATTAACTTTAACTTATGTTATGGAATTTTGTAAAATTCAAATCATAAATAACATCAAAAACACTTACCACTGAGACTCTGAAGATGAACAGAAGGATCGTAATATTGTGGTCAAAATATTATAGGCTTAGTGCAAGATGACACAACTCTGAATGAATTATCCCGGTTACGGTTCTTGGAGTTGAAAGTTGTGTCTAAAGCAGGTCTCAAAGAACCCAGGCTAGGTAGGTCACTTTTTAAAAATGTTGCATATCTCTTGCAGGACGTTGCAGTCAACACCAGCGTTTGTCAGCTGCTGTTGATGTACTAGGCAAGTTTTACGTTCAGTAATTTGTTTGCCGGCTCACCTGGCCTAGGGGTGTAACGTCTTTCTCTGTCATCCCGTGTACTCTCGTGAGTGGCGTGACGTACGGCGAGAATCTGTAGGGGTTCTGGCCGCGGCGGTGACTTACGGGGTAATTGATCCGGTCGCTCAGAAAGTAATGGTAAACTACTGAGCGTAATCTTGCCTAGTACATGAACAGCAGCTGAAAATGCTGGTGTTGACTGCAACATACTGTAAGGGATATGCGTCATTAAATAAAACAAGTTTGCCATTGCTTTCTGAGCGACCGGCTCACATACCAACACGTTATAACACAACGCGACACGGTGTGCTGCACAAATCGGTCGCGGCTGCGTTTCGAACGCCTGGTAAGCGGCTCACGAACCACGTTCGCAAATCTTTGGACACGGAGACCGGAAGTTCACTACTTGTAAATACTTGTAATTAACACTCTCACAACAGGAAATCACCTGAGGAATCCTTTGAGGCCACTGAGACAATACATAAATAAACACACATAGTATTGCTTGGCGCTCATAGAAGGAGAAGAAGGAAGTAGAAATTAGAGGACGCACTAGACAATATACAATTTGAAAGCTATAGTTACCGACCGGGATTCGAACCTGTCACCTCCAAATGACGACAGCGCCTCGCTACAGGAACAAGTGTACTTCGACGCAATTGATTTCCTGTGTATTTTATTTTTCCGCATATCCTTTACAGGATATCGCTGTCAACATCAGCATATTTCAGCTGATTGTTGATTTCTTGGCAAGATTACGCTCAGTGGTTTGCCATTGCTTTCTGAGCGACCGGCTCACATACCCCGTAAGTTACCGATGCTACGAGAACCGCCACCGATTCCCGCGCACGTCACATTACTCACGAGAGTATACGGGATTACGGAGAAAGTCGCTAAAGCCTAGTCCAGGGAGACCGGGTTCCTGTGTATTACGTGTACTAAATTGAACCGACCAATCCC
This sequence comes from Cepaea nemoralis, assembly GCA_014155875.1. Taxonomy (NCBI): domain Eukaryota; kingdom Metazoa; phylum Mollusca; class Gastropoda; order Stylommatophora; family Helicidae; genus Cepaea; species Cepaea nemoralis. The sequence goes on from JACEFZ010028101.1 coordinate 39,504, forward strand.
CGGGAAGGTTAACCCAGTCAACAAATGCCCGCAGAAGTCGGATGTGTCGGCCTAACGGCGTAAGAACACAGCTCCGCAGTGAACAGGCACAACGCAATCACGTCCGAAAAAGAAAAAAAAAAGAAACTCCGGATGAACGCAGAAGAAGAGGAAGAAGAAGAACCGACCAATCAATTCTCTTCTTTAAATGTTCGTGAATATACTCGACACAGCATTACTGTCCGATGTGTTTGTGTGTTCGTTACTTGACCTACTCTGGTCTAATATAAATTATGAGACCTAAGGTGCTATCTCAATGGTTTGATACGAACTCTGTCCGTATTCCATAGTTGTAGGTTCATGTGTATGATAGACATGACCTATCTCAATGGTTTGATACGAACTCTGTCCGTATTCCATAGTTGTAGGTTCATGTGTATGAGAGACATGACCTATCTCAATGGTTTGATACGAATTCTGTCTGTATTCCATTGTTGTTAGGTTCATGTGTATGAGAGACATGACCTATCTCAATGGTTTGATACGAATTCTGTCTGTATTCCATTGTTGTTAGGTTCATGTGTATGATAGACATGACCTATCTCAATGGTTTGATATGAATTCTGTCCGTATTCCATAGTTGTAGGTTCATGTGTATGATAGACATGACCTATCTCAATGGTTTGATATGAATTCTGTCCGTATTCCATAGTTGTAGGTTCATGTGTATGATAGACATGACCTATCTCAATGGTTTGATATGAATTCTGTCCGTATTCCATAGTTGTAGGTTCATGTGTATGATAGACATGACCTATCTCAATGGTTTGATACTGAATTCTGTCCGTATTCCATAGTTGTAGGTTCATGTGTATGATAGACATGACCTATCTCAATGGTTTGATATGAATTCTGTCCGTATTCCATAGTTGTAGGTTCATGTGTATGATAGACATGACCTATCTCAATGGTTTGATACTGAATTCTGTCCGTATTCCATAGTTGTAGGTTCATGTGTATGATAGACATGACCTATCTCAATGGTTTGATATGAATTCTGTCCGTATTCCATAGTTGTAGGTTCATGTGTATGATAGACATGACCTATCTCAATGGTTTGATATGAATTCTGTCCGTATTCCATAGTTGTAGGTTCATGTGTATGATAGACATGACCTATCTCAATGGTTTGATACGAACTCTGTCCGTATTCCATAGTTGTAGGTTCATGTGTATGATAGACATGACCTATCTCAATGGTTTGATACGAACTCTGTCCGTATTCCATAGTTGTAGGTTCATGTGTATGATAGACATGACTAGTGAAGACACTTATTTTTGGAGTGTCTAGTTGGTCGTACGTCGAAGTACACTTGTTTCTGAAACGAGGCGCTGTCGTCATTTGGAGGTGACAGGTTCGACTCCCTGTCGGTAACTATAGCTTTCTAATTATTTTTTGTCTAGCGCGTCCTCTAATCTCTACTTCCTTTTTCTCCTTCTGTGAGCGCCAAACAATACTATGTGTGTTTATTTATGTACTGTCACAATAGGAACAATCAACATTTAAACTCTTTGATTTCTGCAGGGAGAGACCGAGCTGTTATGGGCTTGTCCGCATTGCAAGAGCGTCAATAGAACGAACGAATAGATGAAAGAAAAGATCTTTATTTTCAAAGGGTCACACATTGGACACACAGACAGATATGTTTTAACATTCGGCCCGTCCAGTCACTAATCTTTTGAACACCAATTATTTATCATGAATGTTACATTTACATTTAAAAAAAACTAAAAACAACAACATTCTTTTTTTATTTTTATTTTTGCGCTCGCTTTCTTTGAACTCAAGCGTAGTCCATACACACTATTTAATAGTAAAATAAATGTTGTAAACATACACTAAACATAAACAATTTATATTTCAACGTAATAAGACAGGCAGGCACACACATACATTCACACATCAATCAATCAATCATGTGCCATGCCGGAAAGCGTGGGCGGTCATGACTCGCCATTTCACTCGATCACAAGTGTTGTGGATCAGCTCAGTGTTCCTGTCTCGACCATGCCATGTGGCCAAGCCATCCAGGTATTTCCCTCTCGGTCTTCCTCTTGGTCTGTTCCCTTCGATCTTGCCAGTTGTCACTAAGTTCTCCAATCCATTTCTTCTCATAACATGTCCAAAAAATATTGACTGTCTACGTTTAATTTCTCTAATCAATTTACGATTTTCATTTGTTTTCTGTAGTACTTGGTCGTTGGTTTTTCTGTTTGTCCATACATTCACACATACAAACATATATATGCACACAACATTTACCCTTCCTAAAACCAAATTGTACATTGTTTAATTGTTGTTCGACTATGGGTTTCTTTGTTCCAATAGTTTTGCGCACATGTTCACTGTGACTTGAGAGTGATATACCCCTGTATGTTACGCACTCTGTCGCATTAATGGCAAACTCATCATTCAATGCCTTGCTGGCTGGAGAGGGCGATCATGCCTTTCCACAAATACGATCTCCGACGGCATGGATCAGTTCGTGTGTTGACTCCCTTCCGTGCCATGACACAAGACTGTCAAGAATCTTTTCACGCTGTCTCCCTCTATCTCTCTTTCCGCAAATCTTTCCAGTTGCAGGGTATCTCTCTGTAGACAAAGACTAGCAGAATCAACCATACACAAACCGGCGGAAGGCAGGGGGAAACCATCTCTGTATTTTACCAAGATAATCATGCTTCGCCGGTCTCCCTGGTCCCAGAGTTAACGTCTTTCTCCGAAATCCCGTATATTCTCGTGAATAATGTAACCTACGCGATAATCGGTAGCGGTTCTCGCCGCGTTGGTAACTTAGGGGTATATGAGCTGGTAGCTCAGAAAGCAATGGCAAACTAATCTTGCCTAGTACATCAATAGCAGCTGAAAAAGCAGCTGATGTTGACTGCAACGTCCTGTAAGGGATATGCCCCCCCCCCTCCAAAAAAAAATGCTTGGAAATGGCAAACTACTGAACGTAATCATTGTCTGGAAGATCAACCTAAAGTTAGTGGCAATGTCATGCAAAGAACATGCATCTTTTGTTTCTTATGTAACCCACGCCCAGAGTGTTCTGTTTTTATTTTTCTGGATCGACAAGCGTTAAGAAAAGTACGCAATTGTATTGTTCGTTTATTCAAGATCGTTTTGTTCTTGTAGCATTCTTGATAAAGACATCGGTCGCAATGTTGGCCTGTATCTGTGTGCTTCTTATTCATCCGTCGAAGGTCTTGGTCATATTTTGTGTTTTCTATACATCTGTCGGACTTCTTAGTCATAGTGTGTTGTGCGCGTGCGTGCGTGCGTGCGTGTGTGTGTGTGTGTGTGTGTGTGTGTGTGTGTGTGTGTGTGTGTTAATCCGTCGAACTTCTTAGTCATATTTTGCGTGTTTTTTTATTCATCCGTTGAACTTCTTGGTGTTATTTTGTGTTTTTCTCATCGCAGCCCAGCACCCTAGTTTTTCTGGCCTCTCTGGTGTAAAACATGGGCGTTCCCAACTGGAGGACACAGCTGGGGGAAGCAAGTATTCCCTCTCAGACCATTGCCCTCTTTATAGTGACCTCGTAAACCCACACACATCCCTTCCTCTGGAGCGATGATAAACAGGAAAGCTGTCCGTCGCCCTATCTGGACAGATAACCGTGGCAAATATGTTTATCTCCAGGCTCCAGAATCCCGGAGAATATATGTAACATGGCAGTTTTTTGTACACCTCTTACGTATACAGTTTCAGTCATCACCACGACGTGCCTTGCCGACTGGCGTGATTATTTATGTTGCGTCCCATCTGGCGATCTGCAACAGCATGTATTACTACATGGTGTGCTGCAATATTTCCTTCCCGGTTAAGTACACTCGGATCACGGCCGGGATCGTTCCCTGCATTGGTCATTTTTTGCATATCCTATTTACTGCTGTTGTTCATGTCTTGGGAAGTTTACGTTCAGTAGTTTGCCATAGCTTTCTGAACGACCGGCTCCTATACCAACACGTTAAAACACAGCGCGACGCGGTCTACTGCCAAATCGGTCGCAGCTGTGTTTCGAACGTAGATAAGCGGGCTCACGAATCTCGTCCGTATGGTCTTAGCCACGGAGACCGGCGAATAGCAAACTACTGAAAGTAAAACTACCTGGTAAATCAACCTGGAGTTGGGCTTGATTATCTTGTTCTGCAAAGGACATATAACGTTTTTTATCAGGACTTTAGTAGAACTCGGCTCTCATCATGACCAGCGACACAGATCCCCAATCCCTTGCCAGCTCCCTCGCCTCAACTATTTTCACGACGCATAGAAAGAACAGATGGTTCAATCAAAAATGTGAAGAAGCAGTCACTAGGAAGAAGAATGCCAGACATGTATGGTTAAATGACATCAATAACATCCAAAAGGAAGAGCATTATAGAAATGAATGTAAAGAGGCTACAAAAATAGTCAGACAGCAGAAGCGAGAATATACGAGTAATATAATCAAAGATATGGAAACTAATCACCAGAAAAATGAATCCAGAAAATTTTTTAAAGTACTGAAGTCAATGAAACGAGGGCACCAACAAAACACATATGGTCTAAAAGACAAAAATGGGAATATGATAAATACCAATGAGGAAATGTGCAACACATGGAAAGAATATTTTATTGAATTACTAAATTGTGAAGCTCCAAGTAACATTTTCCCACAGGAAGAGGTTCTAACATGCGAACCACAAATTGAAGAACCTACATTTGAAGAAATCCTATATGTAATCACACGACTTAAAAACAATAAGGCAACTGGGACTGATGGAATTGCTGCTGAATTTATAAAGGCAGGTGGCCATGCATTACATCTAAAGCTATACGAACTAATAATAAAAATCTGGAGGACAGAAGAATTACCCCATGACTGGAAAGAGTCATTATTGATACCTATCTTTAAGAAAGGAGACAAGTTCCAATGTGGAAATTATAGAGGAATATCACTACTGTCCACAAGCTATAAGATACTATCCGCAGTATTACTAAATAGACTAAAACCATATTCAGAAGACATATTAGGTGACTACCAGGCGGGTTTTAGACAAAACAGATCAACAATAGATCAGATATTTATCTTACGACAAATAGCCGAGAAACATTGGGAATATAAAAGAGATCTCCATAACATTTTTGTGGATTTTAAAAAGGCTTATGATAGTGTCCATAGGAATAGTCTATGGAATGTTATGCAGGAATTTGGAATACCAAGGAAGTTAATTAACATGACCAAACTATGCATGGAAGATACTTATAATATAGTAACATATAAAGGCAGGAAATCAGACCCCTTCCAAATAACATCTGGCTTGAAACAGGGTGATGCACTATCGCCGCTACTCTTCAATCTGGCTCTAGAGAAAGTTGTAAGGAAGGTAAAGGAGGAATGTGATATTGGAGGAACATCCAAGCTGCTTGGTTATGCAGATGATATAGATATTATAGGGCAAAGTGAACAAAAGACATTAGAAATATTGACTCACTTAAAGGAAAAAGCCCAACAGATGGGGCTGGTTATCAACCAAGATAAGACAGAATATATGGTAATTTCAAGAGACGGAATGGCTAAAAACTCTGGCCACATACAAATAGATAATATGACCATTAAAAGAACGGAAACATACAAATACCTGGGTACAATCTTCAACTGCTCCAACATCATAAGGGAAGAAATACAAACTAGAATCAACTCTGGAAATAAGATATACTATGCACTACAACATCTACTAAAATCAAAGGCGCTATCTCGTAACACCAAAATCACAATATACAAAACACTGATCAGACCAGTTGTGCTGTATGGCTCTGAAACCTGGAGTACAACGAAAGGAGATGAAGCCTTGTTACAAACCTTTGAGAACAAAATTTTAAGACGCATCTTTGGATCCATTAGGGATACACAAAGTGGAGAGTGGAAAAGAAGAAGTAACAAAGACATTTATGATTTGTTTAAGTCCCCGCTAATCACTGGTATCATGAAGGCTAATAGACTACAATGGCTGGGGCATATAGAAAGAATGGAAGATAATAGGGAAACAAGACTCGCTTACACTCAGGAAATAAATGACCGTAGACCCCGAGGTAGACCAAGAAGGCGGTGGAGAGATAATATACATACAGACCTACAAGCACTTGGAATCAACGACTGGCAAGAGAAGGTCCACCAGAGAGACGAATGGAGACAGATTGTATTTGCAGCAAAGAACCTCAATGGCTCGGAACGCTGAAGAAGAAGAAGAAGAAGATGTAATTTCAATGTCCGTGTCCATCTTACGAATAAAATGAGTGGAACTGCCGTCAAGTTGTGGAAATGTAAACAATATAAAATAATACCAAGTAATGCAGCTTTACAGAACACATTTACGGAAAACTCAGGACGTTTCAGCAAACAAATACATACACAAAATACAACATAGAATCATGGAGAAGATTACATCAAGGTATAAGACTACATTACAGTAACTACATTAAGGTATAAGAACGGGGTGAGAAAAATGAAAATATGAAAACAATTAGAACAATGAAGTGAAAATGAATAATAATGTTTAAAAAAAATTCAAACTTATCTCAGAATACAGGCTAAACGGGACAGTCTGGGTTTCTGAGATAAGTCGATTGCTTTGCCTTTCGTCATGCCACTTTTGCCACCAGGCAACGTGGAGCGGGTAATGTGGAGTTCCTGCTCCTGTGACTAACACCTTTCCTCTCTTCCCCTACATGGTTCATGAGCTATATGTTGCCAGGGTCAAGTAAGGTCCCTTCCACTTCGTTAGACCTGTTGTAGGTTCATTATCTGCTTGACCCTGCTGTTGCTTATGCCACCATTTCACGCTCACGGACGGGTAGAACGGGGACACACACACACACACCTACACACACACATACACACACACACACCTACACACACACACCTACACACACACACACACACACACGATCAGCGAGCTTCCGCACCCAGGAGATGTTGCTCGTTTATGTTGCCAACAAATCAGCCTCTAGGGGTGAGCCTCAACAGTTCCGAGTGAAGGGACTGCTCAGCCTACACCTGAGATCCAACTGCGAGCTCTTCTGTCAAGAAAAACGAACAACGGAAACTAACTGCAAGAAGCTTAGTATAAGAGCAACAACTTTAATATAACAGCAACAACTTTAATATAACAGCTACAACTTTTATATAACAGCAACAACTTTAATATAACAGCAACAACTTTTATATAACAGAAACAACTTTAATATAACAGCAACAACTTTTATATAACAGCAACAACTTTTATATAACAGCAACAACTTTTATATAACAGCAACACCTTTAATATAACAGCAACAACTTTTATATAACAGAAACAACTTTAATATAACAGCAACAACTTTTATATAACAGCAACAACTTTAATATAACAGCAACAACTTTAATATAACAGCAACAACCTTTATATAACAAAAACAACTTTAATATAACAGCAACAACATTTATATAACAGCAACAACTTTAATATAACAGCAACAACTTTTATATAACAGAAACAACTTTAATATAACAGCAACAACTTTTATATAACAGCAACAACTTTAATATAACAGCAACAAATTTAATATAATAGCAACAACTTTAATATAACAGCAACACCTTTTATATAACAGACACAACTTTAATATAACATCAACAACTTTAATATAACAGCAACAACTTTAATATAACAGCAACAACTTTTATATAACAGCAACAACTTTAATATAACAGCAACAAATTTTATATAACAGAAACAACTTTAATATAACAGCAACAACTTTAATATAACAGCAACAACTTTTATATAACAGCAACAACTTTAATATAACAGCAACAACTTTTATATAACAGAAACAACTTTAATATAACAGCAACAAATTTAATATAACAGCAACAACTTTAATATAACAGCAACAACTTTAATATAACAGCACCAACTTTTATATAACAGCAACAACTTTAATATAACAGCAACAACTTTTATATAACAGAAACAACTTTAATATAACAGCAACAACTTTTATATAACAGCAACAACTTTAATATAACAGCAACAACTTTAATATAACAGCAACAACTTTTATATAACAGCAACAACTTTTATATAACAGAAACAACTTTAATATAACAGCAACAAATTTAATATAACAGCAAAATCTTTTATATAACAGCAACAACTTTTATATAACAGCAACAACTTTTATATAACAGAAACAACTTTAATATAACAGCAACAAATTTAATATAACAGCAAAATCTTTTATATAACAGCAACAACTTTTATATAACAGCAACAACTTTAATATAACAGCAACAACTTTTATATAACAGAAACAACTTTAATATAACAGCAACAACTTTAATATAACAGCAACAACTTTTATATAACATAAACAACTTTAATATAACAGCAACAACTTTAATATAACAGCAACAACTTTAATATAACAGCAACAACTTTAATATAACAGCAACAACTTTAATATAACAGCAACAACTTTAATATAACAGCAACAAATTTAATATACATCAATCAATCAATCATGTGCCATGCAGGAAAGCGTGGGCGGTCATGACTCGTATTTCACTCGATCATCAGCGTCGAGGATCAGCTCAGTGTTCCTGTCTCGTCCATGCCATGTGGCAAAGCCATCCAGGTATTTTCCTCTCGGTCTTCCTCTTGGTCTGTTCCCCTCGATCTTGCCAGTTGTCACTAACTTCTCCAATCCATTTCTTCTCATAACATGTCCAAAAAATTGTGACTGTCTACGTCTAATTTCCCTAATCAATTTACGATTGCCATTTGTCTCCTGTAGTATTTAGTCATTGGTTTTTCTGTATATCCATGGTATTCTTTGCATTTTCCTCAGAAACCACATTTCTGCAGCCATTAGGTGTTTTTCAGCTTGACTGCACTTTGTCCAAGTGTCACATCAATACAAAAGTACAGGTTCTATGTATCCCCTCAACACTCTTTTTCTCGTTTCAATTGACATCCTTTTATTAGTCAGAATGTTTTTCATCTAGCTAAAGGCTACTTTCGCCATGGCAATTCTTGTTCTAATCTCTTCAAGACATCTCCCATCAGATGCTATGACTGTTCCGAGATAATTGTGCCGATTCACTTGTTGAAGAAGAAGAAGAAGAAGAAGAAGAAGAAGAAGAAGAAGAAGAAGAAGAAGAAGAAGAAGAAGAAGAAGAAGAAGAAGAAGAAGAAGAAGAAGAAGAAGAAGAAGAAAAAGAAGAAGAAGAATAAGAAGAATGGATTATAATGTTATCATCATCATCATCATCATCATCGTCATCATCATCATCATCATCATCATCATCATCATCATGAAAAAAATGGTGAGCGTCTGAATGCGCGGTTGTGTTCGACTGGTTGTAGATAATAATTATGTAGACCATTTAACCCCTGCAGGTACTGAGGGAACACGTCATCTTCCACTTCTGCCATCAAGCGTCGTGGGGAGGAATAATTTGCGCTCCAGCGTCCGGTGGGCGGCACTGGATAGTGCCATTCCGTGTGATTGTACAATGTCTTTGATGTCGTCAATCCATTTTCTTCTTGGACGTCCTCGTGGTCTCGTCGCAGATGATCTTTGATGTAAGGCCAGTGATGGTAGATGTTGGTGTTGCATTCTAACGACATGGCCAAAACACTCGATCTTCTGTCTTTCAATAAATATGGCACAATTTGTTGATCCCACTGTCGGTCTGATAACAGCATTTCTTACTCTGTCTTGCTAGCCTTTGTTGTGGGTTAAATATTGGTATACCTCTTTTGCTGTTTATGATGGTGGTTGGGTTGTAGCATGCATCTCTGTTTCTGATTGTATTGACACGTTTATAAAATTCTCTTGGGTAGTCTGCTAAGGGTCGCCATCTGTCACAGAGACTATATTACTGGGTGGTGTGTTCCCTCAGTGCCTGCAGGGATGAACAGGTCTACATAATTATTATCTACAACCAGTCCCGAACACAACCGCGCATTCAGACGCTCACCATTTTTTACCGAATCTCTCCAAATACGCTAGCAAAGGTCAAAGTTCACGCACACAGATAATGCCAGGTATTTTGTTCAACAGTCTGCTTGTCTGGCCGTCTGCAGGTTAGGGAAATAGCAGCCTATCAGAATGTTTTGATAACGCCAGGGTGTTTCTTCACAACCTTGGGACCTAGTGAGGCCGGCACTTAATGTGTGAATAGATGGATGGATGTGCCTTGTACAGCACTAGTGCTGCTGAGGGTCTTGTGGTATATCGTATATTTAGTCACTCATAAATATATTTATCAGCCAGCCTACCTACCTACCTACCCACCTACCTACCTACCTACCCACCTCTCTACCTGCCTGCCTGCCTGCCTGCCTACCTACCTACCCACCTACCTACCTACCCACCTAACTACCCACCTACCTACCTGCCTACATACCTACCTACCCACCTGCCTACCTGCCTACCTACATATCTACCTACCTACCTATCTATCTACCTACCTACCTACCTACACCTACCTGCCTACCTACCTACCTACCTACCTACCCACTTACCTGCCTGCCTGCCTGCCTGCCTGTCTGACTGTCTGTCCACCCGTCCATCTACCTGTCTGTCAATCCCTTCGTCCGTCTGTCCGCCCATCCCTCCATCAGCTTGTCTGTCTGTCAGTTAGTCAACCCGCTCGCTCATCTGTCTGTCTGTCCGTCCTCCCGTCTTTCTGTCCATGCGCCCGTTTGTCTGTCTGTCTTTCTGTCTGTCTGTACTTGGTTCCACCCGTCGTAGATTGTATACGAGAATCTTTACAGGAAGAGCATTGCCCTGGAGTATACAACTCTCTATTTTCGATCCACGTTGTACGCAAGATGATCTCCTGCAAGAGTTCACACTATCTGCTCCATCAGAGGAAGCTCTGCTGGTGAGATAAACGCAGATAAGCACTAACGATGGGGTAAGCCGCCTCACGTTACATCAGCCTAGCTAGGCACGATATGTTTCGTGTGTAGTTCTTTGTTGCAACTTTAGTAAAGACTGGTCTTGTAAATCAGTTAGGTTGCTGCTGTTGTTGTTGTTGTTGTTGTTGTTGTTGTCTTCCACTCATGCAGTTAGGCGTTGTGGGAAGGGTTTAACGAAGTTCCCGAGCCAGTGAATGGCGCTTACTCAAATTTCCTCCACGATTCATGAACATAATTTGTCTTTCATAATTCTTATAATTTAAAGGCGTTCCTTTGAAGCAAGATTTCGGCGGATACTGTCGCTTTGGCATCACGTCCAAAGACTTCACACATTATTAGTCATCGCAAAATGAGATGAGTTACTGGTTCCATTCCTCATCTTCTTCTCTTTCCAAGAAATTCCTAGAAAATTCTCTGATTGCCATTTTCATGAGGTTAAGTCGACCCCAAAGCCGTGCTGGTTGGAGAAAACATTCCTGCCTCGGCTGGGGATTGCACCATATCCACTATCTTGGTAGGGAAACCCAAACCTCCACGCCACTGTGGCTCCATGGTATTTGTTAGCAGTCCTAACTTATGTGAAACCTCAACCGTTGGAGTCTTTTCAACAGTCTCCAGTGAAAACTACTACTACTACTGCTGCTGCTGCTGCTGCTGCTGCTGCTGCTGCTGCTACTACTACTACTACTACTACTACTACTACTACTACTACTCCTACTACTACTACTACTACTACTACTACTACTACTACAACTATTTCTACCACCACCACCACCACCACCACCACCACCACCACCACCACCACCACCACCACCACCACCACCACTACTACTACTACTACTACTACTACTACTACTACTACTACTACTACTACTACTACTACTACTACTACTACGATAAACGTCTTTGTGTTATCGCTATATGTGAAGACAACACCTGGCCACTCCCATGATAAACTCGGTCATGTTTTGGAGTTCCCCTTTAGTTCCATGCTCAGTATATCTATCTCGGTAAGCCATTTTATCTTTGTCAGTATGTAAGTATATATTTCTCGGTAGGTCAATATATCTTGCTCGTTGGGTCAGTATATCTTATTCGGCAGGAGAATATATCTTATTCCGTAAGTCAGTATATCTTATTACGTAAGTCAATGTATCTTTCTCGGTATGTTAGTATATCTTTCTCGGTAGGTTAGTATATCTTATTCGGTAGGTCAGTATATCAATCTCGGTAGGTCAGTGTATCTTACTCGGTAGGTCAGTATATCTTTCTCGGTAGGTCAGTATATCTTTTTCGGTAGGTCAGCATATCTTGCACGGTAGGTCAGTGTATTATATTTGATAGGTCAGTATATCTTATTCGTTAAGTCCGTATATCTTTCTCGAAGGCCAGGATATCTTTCTTACTCCACCATGCAGAGCACAATCTCGCAGCATATGTTAGGCAGCATGTGTGCTTTGATCACGCATGGATAGTTCTCATGGACAGAGGCGACCAACTAATTGCCTGCATGTCTGTATTCCGTTTGTCGCGTCTCACCCTGAGTCTAGAATAGTGATCTGTCCCTGCTGATCCAGCCTGTGGTTGTCATCGTTGACCGGAATCTATACCTTTCTACAATTATATATATATCTATAAAGCTCAAAGTAGGATTGTTGCGCTCACACCTGTGGTATATATAGCTCAAAGTAGAATCTATCAAAGTCAAGATTAAGGTTAGTTTCACAGCCTGGGTTTCTGTGATAAATAGCACGTTTTGTTCGTTTTTGTTTAATTTTCTTTTCATTGTTCCCATTTTGTGTTTCTTCTCAATATGTTATTATGTCTCAATGTAGCCACTGTAGTGTCGTCCTTATGTTTATATGTTGTGAATTTGATGATGAAGGCTAGTCGCTAAACTGTCCGTAATTTTTTTTTCTGTAAAGCTGCATTACTTCGTGCTATTTTCAATTTTATCTCAATGATGAACGTTGAACTCATAACTGTAGTATTAGTAGGTAAAAGTAGAGCTATTGCGTTCACACCGCACTACAGCTTTTTTCTAACATGTGTCTCTTCCATTTGGCACAAGGTTATCACCTGCTCCTGGCATATTAAACAGGCTGAATCAAGATAGCACCTCTAACGGACTTAACACCGCTGGCTATATCAAAGTTTCTATTTAACGTTTCTCTTCTTCCCCGTCTTAACTGATTAAGTGCCATGGGATCATTAATCGTCTTAATCGACTTCCCGTATCTTCCATGAACTTATATATCGCCGAAATGTTGTCATTGAGAAATGTTGTCTCATTAAAATATCCATACAGTACTTTTCCTTTAGCAACCTGCTTAAATTTAATTTATAATACAAGATGTCTGCTACCATATTAACAAGTTTTATAGGTCATAACTGCGACACACCCCTACCTTCCATTATCCGCTATCCAATTTTGTTTAGTATAAACCTACCTGTTTTGTTTGGCACTGAACATGTTAACACCATTTTCCAAGGAGAACAATGAGAAGAAGGGGGAGAAACAACATCCGTGGAACATTTCATGTTGCAGACAGGTGTAAACAAGAGGGGAGCAACAGTAGATCAAGGGATTCCGAAAGGGGCATAATTCCTGGATGGGAAATATAGATAAGAAGAAAAGAAAATAAACTTCCCCTCCCCTCCCATTTGTGTGAGAGATAGGGTGAGGAGTTATTAGAGAAATATAATCCATAGGAAGACATTGACAAGAGCATAGCGACAAGAGACTCATTTTCTGTGTAATAGTTCTCTTGTTGCAGAGTCCTAAACCAGACTAAATAACAACTAATTGATGAGATTGGCTGGCTGGCTGGCTATATCTTTTGTGCATATTTAAATTAATATTATGACGTTTCTTTTCCTTATTATAGTCCATGCCGTGAAACGTTGGTGATCATTTCTGTCTCCATCCCACTGTCTGATGCATTGCCAATCTTTTCTGATACTGATGATCTGAACCATGATGTGAAACTATCCAGCATCTTCTCTTGTCGCAACAGTGAGTAAAGATACTTTTTAATGGCTGCTGCATCGGAGGATTGAGCACGGATAAGAATGCTCGATGTGCATGTAAATAACACAAGTTCATCCCAAAGATTTGGCTGACAGTCTGAAGTGAACGCGTGAGAAGTGGTTCACTTCTGTGCCCATCCTGTTGATGGAAGTACTTCAGCTAAGTTGTTGTTGTTGTTGTTGTTGTTGTCGTCGTTATTGTTATTGTCTTCCACTTATGCCGCCAGGCGTCGTGGGGAGGGATAACTTGTGTATATTTTCTATGTAGTTGTCTCATTATATGTAGTGTGTGTGTGCTTAGAAGGCTCTAGCTGCAACATTCATTGTGTCACTTCTGATCACGTTCTTGATTAGTTGACCAGTTTTGCTTCTTGTTATCTTTGATGTGCTCCATTAGATGCAAGGTCTTTTCTGGATTTGGGTGAGCTGAATGTCGGTGAGGTGGACTTATGAGGCGACCTAAACGTCGGTGAGATGGACTTAGGAGGCGACCTAAACGTAGGTGAAATGGACTTAGGAGGCGACCTGAATGTCGGTGAGGTGGACTTAGGAGGCGACCTGAATGTCGGTGAGGTGGACTTAGGAGGCGACCTGAATGTCGGTGAGGAGGACTTTAGTAGGTGATCTGAATGTCGGTGAGATGGACTTAGGAGGCGACCTGAATGTCTGTGAGATGGACTTAGGAGGCGACCTGAATGTCGGTGAGGTGGACTTAGGAGGCAACCTGAATGTCGGTGAAATGGACTTAGGAGGCTACCTGAATGTCTGTGAGGTGGACTTAGGAGGCGACCTGAATGTCGGTGAGGTGGACTTAGGAGGCGACCTGAATCTCGGTGAGGTGGATTTAGGAGGCGACCTGAATGTCGGTGAGGTGGACTTAGGAGGCGGCCTGAATGTCGGTGAGGTGGACTTAGGAGGCGACCTGAATGTCGGTGAGGTGGACCTAGGAGGCGACCTGAACGTCGGTGAGGAGGACTCAGGAGGCGACCTGAATGTTGGTGAGATGGACTTAGGAGGCGACCTGAATGTCGGTGAGATGGACTTAGGAGGCGACCTGAATGTCGGTGAGGTGGACTTAGGAGGCGACCTGAATGTCCGTGAGGTGGACTTAGGAGGCGACCTGAATGTCGGTGAAATGGACTTAGGAGGCGACCTGAATGTCGGTGAGGAGGACTCAGGAGGCGACCTGAATGTAGGTGAGATGGACTTAGGAGGCGACCTGAATGTCGGTGAGATGGACTCAGGAGGCGACCTGAATGTCGGTGACGTGGACTTAGGAGGCGGCCTGAATGTCGGTGAGGTGGACTTAGGAGGCGACCTGAATGTCGGTGAGGTGGACTTAGGAGGCGACCTGAACGTCGGTGAGATGGACTTAGGAGGCGACCTGAATGTCGGTGAGGTGGACTTAGGAGGCGACCTGAACGTCGGTGAGGTGGACTTAGGAGGCGACCTGAATGTCGGTGAGATGGACTTAGGAGGCGACCTTAATGTCGGTGAGATGGACTTAGGAGGCGACCTGAATGTCGGAGAGATGGACTTAGGAGGCGACCTGAATGTCGGTGAGGTGGACTTAGGAGGCGGCCTGAATGTCGGTGAGGTGGACTTAGGAGGCGACCTGAATGTCGGTGAGGTGGACTTAGGAGGCGACCTGAATGTCGGTGAGGTGGACCTAGGAGGCGACCTGAACGTCGGTGAGGAGGACTCAGGAGGCGACATTAATATCTATGAGATGGACTTAGGAGGCGATCTGAATGTCGATGAGATGGACTTAGGAGGCGACATTAATATCTATGAGATGGACTTAGGAGGCGATCTGAATGTCGATGAGATGGACTTAGGAGGCGACCTGAACGTCATTAGGGTGGACTTTGGTGGTAACCTGAACATCATTAAGGTGGATTTTGTAGCAAACTGAACATAATTGAGGTTGACTTTGCAGGCAACCTGAGAATCATTGAGATGGAATTTTATAGGCCATCTGAATCTTAATGCCCCGGGAAGGTTAACCCGGTCAATAAACGCCCACAGAAGTCGGATGTGTTGGCGTAACGGCGCAAGAGCGCAGCTCTGCTGTAAACAGGCACAACGCAATCACGTCCGAAAAAAACATCTCCGGATGAATGAAGAAGAAGAAGAAGAAGAAGAAGAAGAAGAAGAAGAAGAAGAAGAAGAAGAAGAAGAAGAAGAAGAAGAAGAAGAATCTTAATGTGTTGGACTTAATAGGTGTCACAACTCCTAGGGGGTTCACAAACAACAACAACAACAACAACAACAACAACAACAACAACAACAACAACAACAACAGCAGCAGCAACAACAACAGCAACAGCATCAGCCGCCGCCGCAACAACAACAACAACAACAACAACAACAACAACAACAACAACACAACAACAACAACAACCATTTACATTTGTCACTATATAAAAGACCCGCTAACCATGACATCATCATCATTATCATGTGCTCTGCCAATTGGCGTAGTCATTGAGATCTCTAAACATACCTAAGTCTTTGATGTTAGGGCTCAGCTCTGCTGATGGTATTTCCAAATGCCAGTGTCTCCGTCCACCCAACACCATATCTCTTGGTCTGCTTCTTACTCTTCTCCCACGGATCTTTCCGGTTGTTATGGTGTTTGTCATTGCCTCTCTCTTAAACTTCCGGTGTGCTGATGTCGAGGTAGCCGGTTCAATCCCTACACCGGTCTGATGGACTAACATGTTGACTTGTCGCCCTTGACTTGGGGAAGTATATTACAAGTACCTTAGAAGTCGGAGTGGGTTTGCCTGATCGCGAGGGACACCGGTAATAGGGAAAGCTAATCCACACGCACAAATAAGACCAGTGCAACACATCAAGCCTAGCCGTGTTGTCATGTTACGTTACGTCGAAAAACGTCACTGTTCTTGGGCATCTCTAGTCAAACTCAGTCCTCCGATTGAGCAACCATCCCACAGTATTTCTGCTGATTGTCCCCACGAGCAGTTGGTTATGTTATCTCCTCCCTTGACCTAGTAGGCGGCATTGATGTGCTTGACCAGGCTTCCCCCTATTTCTTGTAGCCAGGAGTGCATCAGAGTCACGTCGTATCCACCAGTCGAGTCCGTGCCACATTGACCACATCAAGCATGGTCTACGACAGTCAAGTCCGTGCCACATTGACCACATCAAGCATGGTCTACGACAACCGAGTCCGTGCCACATTGACCACATCAAGCATGATCTACGACAACCGAGTCCGTGCCACATTGACCACATCAAGCATGGTCTACGACAACCGAGTCCGTGCCACAATGACCACATCAAGCATGGTCTACGACAACCGAGTCCGTGCCACATTGACCACATCAAGCATGGTCTACGACAACCGAGTCCGTGCCACATTGACCACATCAAGCATGGTCTACGACAACCGAGTCCGTGCCACATTGACCACATCAAGCATGGTCTACGACAACCGAGTCCGTGCCACAATGACCACATCAAGCATGGTCTACGACAACCGAGTCCGTGCCACATTGACCACATCAAGCATGGTCTACGGCCGAACGAGCCTCGAAAAACTGGTACCAGATAACTATCATAATCTTATGGGAATCGATTAAAGACGATAGAGGGCGAGGAAAGAAATAGGCCACCTTAACTGATTATGGCTTGACCTTGAATATCCGAAGATGGAAACATTCCAGATCTCAACGGCAGTGTCTACCAAGGAACTACTTTGAGCTCATTGTAAAAACCTAGTAATATACCGAGCAAGACTAAGCATACCATTGATTACTTGTCGCGTGTATCCACACAAATCAACGAAGTTAATTTGTAGCTACCAGGTAATGAAGTTAATCTGATAGAAGTACAGCCAGCCCTTCCACCCTTCTGTTCAGGTGAAATGGTTTACACACGTAACAACTCGTCATTAGCTGCTCATTTTACGCTTCCGCCTAAACGGGGGAGGAAGAATATAGTAC
>JACEFZ010028101.1:60000-140000 GCA_014155875.1 Cepaea nemoralis
ATGACAGAAAACAACCCTGGTATAGAGAAGAAGAACACACAATGAAACAGAAAGAAGAATAATAGCCCCAAACTAAATTGTTTTTTGGCCTTCTCTGGCTTTGAACTCAATGCGTAGTGCATACATGAGATACTAGTTCTAGATCACTGGACTGATTTAGTATTTGGATTTGCTTTCCCTGTTACCAGTGTCCCTCGCCATCAGGCAAACCCACTCCGACTTCTAAGCTAATTGTAATTTACTACCCACAGTCAAGGACCAGAAGTCAACATTTAAGTCCAACTGAACAGCGTAAAGGTCAAACCTGATGCCGTTTTAGCGCGTTCAACCCCTACACTTGTAAGTTGGACTAACATGTTGACTTCTGGTCCTTGACTTGGTGACGTAAATTATAAGTACCTTAGAAGTCGGAGATGGCGATTGACAGAGGACATGTTAAGACCTCAGTCGCAGTTGATATTTGCCACCAGAAGAGATGTCACTGCACTTGTTGGATGTTGATTGTATTCCACTGGATGCCTTTATTTCGCAACACATTCCCTGGTATAGTCTGTTTACTTTTGTCTGCCCCAATATAAAATTCCATATCTCTGTAACCAACTGAGGGAAAATGATGAGATTTAGCATATAACCTTATCATTTTGTCCACCCAACAACAACAAAAAGTGTTGTTCTGGAGATTGTACAACAGATTTCTAAGTTTGTTTATATGCGGCATATAATTTACGGGTCAGAGATAAATTGCACATTATTAAATGTATTACGTCTTCACACGGAAACATTAGCGTCGAATAGTTAATTTTCTCGTGGGACATGGGATCAGCCTTATGACAAGAAGAGCCTCGCGTAGTGGAACGGGGCATAACTGTAAAACAAGTCTGTTAGCCAGAAATCAATAGTTTTTCACCAAAACATCAAAGAAATATCGCCGCTTTCAATGATTTCAGTTGCTTTTCGACCTATCAAAGACATATTCCTTGGGTGGGGGTAAATATAAGACGGCAGGACAAAAAAATCATAACGATGCAGCAGTTTTCAAAATAGTTGATCGTGAATGAAGGCATTCATTTCTGGACAGACTAGACAATGTTTAATGCTGGGTTGATCTGGGAGTCCAGGTCAAGGGTTAAGTCCTTCCTTCCTTCCTTCCTTCCTTCCTTCCTTCCTTCCTTCCTTCCTTCCTTCCTTCCTTCCTTCCTTCCTTCCTTTCTGCCTGCCTGCCTGCTTGCATGCCTGTCTGCCTTCCTTCCTTCCCTTCCTCCCTTCCTTTCGTCTTTCTTTCTTTCTTTCTTTCTTTCTTTCTTTCTTTCTTTCTTTCTTCTTTCTTTCTTTCTTTCTTTCTTTCTTTCTTCACCTTCGACGTCATCTACTACTACTACACTTCAACTGCTGCTGCTGCTGCTGCTGCTGCTACTACTACTACTACTACTACTACTACTACTACTACTACTACTACTACTACTACTACTACTACTACTACTACTAGTACTACTACTACTATTACTACTACTACTACTACTACTACTACTACTACTACTACTACTACTACTACTACTACTACTACTACTACTACTACTTATACAACAACAACAACAACTACTACTACTACTACTACTACTACTACTACTACTACTACTACTACTACTACTACTACTACTACTACTTATACAACAACAACAACTACTACTACTACTACTACTACTACTACTACTACTACTACTACTACTACTACTACTACTACTACTACTACTACAATAATTACTACTGCTGTTGTTACTGCTGCCGCTTATGCTGATACCTCGCTCCTCATTAGCAAAAAAAAAAACAGAACCACAAACATAACACCCTGGTATTCACAAATTAACAACGTATCTGCCAGCATTACCGTCCTGCCTGTCAGGTCAATAATGTATCTACCTTCCCCCCCCCCCCCCGGTCTCCCCCACCATACCCTCTACAGCACACGCTCCCACAAACACCACAACCCTCCCCGCCGTCACAGTCCTGGTCCAACCTGGAACCTATAGCAGTCGACCCTCTCCTGTCACGGTCAGCGACTACACGTGAGTAGTCGGCGCCGGGTGAGGAGACAGAGATTGATTGATCCGAGCTGTAATAGACGTGGCACTAACTACCTGTTTGATGTATCCGGTTGTGAGTGTCCAACATCGACCTAGCGTGAACAATGGAGAGCACATTTTCTGCATGTATGCGCGTTTGACTCTGTTAGTTCTCTAGCGGTTGCCAAGGGTTCTGTAAAATTCCCGAGCATTTTCTGGTGATTATACATACATTAGTGGAGTAGGTGTTGCTGAATTTATACGTGCGGTTTTCATATGATTTCATTGTGATTGCCATAGACTCAGTATAGTTTCTCTCTTATGTCACTGTAACTTGCGAATGAAGAGGCCTTGACGGTTAAGAGGGTTCGCTCTTAAACTTCCGGCACGCTGATGGCGACGTAGGCGGTTCAAACCCTACATCTGCATTAAGTTGAAGTACAACGTTGACTTTTCTTTCAGAAAGCAATGGCAAACAACTGAACGCTCAGAACATCAACCCCAAGCTTATAACAACGTCCTGCAAAGGACATGCAACATTTTTAGAGAATGAACTGTAGGTTTTAGGTGATTTTATTGTGATTGGTGTGAGATTATAGTGTTTAGATAATGTTACTTTGGCAGTAAAGTGTAGGATTTAGGCGATTTTACTGTGATTGGTGTGAGATTATCCATCCATCCATCATGTGCGCGGTCATGTTTTTGCCATCTCACTCGATCACCAGAGTCGTGGATTATCTCCGTGTTCCTGTCTCGACCATGCCATGTGGCCAAGCCATCCAGGTATGTGCTTCTCGGTCTTCCCCTTCGTCTCTTTCCTTCGATCTTGCCAGTTGTCACCAAGTTCTCCAGTTCTTTTCTTCTCATAACATGCCCACAAAATATTGACTGTCTAAGTCTAATGTCTCTAATCAGTTTACCATCTTCATTTGTTTCTTGAAGGACATGTTCATTATTTTTTTTTTCCTGTCTGTCCATGGTATTCTTTGCATTTTCCTCAAAAAACCACATTTCCACACCCATCAGATGCTTTCAGCTTGACTGTTGCATTGTCCAAGCTTCATATCCATACAAAAGTACAGGTTCTATGTAGCACTTCAACACTCTTTTTCACTTCAACACTCTTGTGAGAGTGAATGTGTGTGTGTGTATGTGTGTGTGTGTGTGTGTGTGTGTGTGTGTGTGTGTGTGTGTGCGTGCGTGTCTGTGCGCCTGTCTCTATGTGTGAGAGCAACGCTATCTTTTACGTTACATAATGTATATGTATAATAATTTTTTCCATGGTGTACATTTCTGTGCTCTCGATAATCATCAATGTATGTGCGTGTAAAGTATGGGGGTGTGTCTATATTAGTTTCAATAATTATGTGAGGCATCATGTATGTGTCTAGGTGTGAGGATGTGGGTGTGTGTGTGAAGTGTGTATATGTGGGGGTGTGTGAGAATGTGTGTGGTGGGGGATGTGTGGGTGGGTCGAGGAATGTGTGGGTGGGTGTTGGGGTGTTTGGGTGGGAGATGTGTGTGGGTGAATGGGGATGAGTGGTTAGGTGGGGATGTGTGGTTGGGGATGTGTGTATGGCTGGGGAGATGTCTGTGTGTGTGGGCAGGGAATGTGTGTGTGGGTGGAGGATGTGTGGTTAAGTAATGAGTGGTCGGTTGATGGGTGATTTGGTATTGTGTGGGTGGGTGGGTGGAGCATGTGTGGGTGGAGATGCGTGTGTGGGTGGGGGATGTGTGGGTGGGTCGGGGATGTGTGGGTGTGTCAGGGATGTATTTGTGGGTGGTGGGGTGTGTGCGTGGAAGATGTGTGTGGGTGGATGGGGGATGTGTGGGTGGGGGTGTGTGTATTGCTGGGGAGATGTGTGTGTGTGAGTGGGGATGTGGGTGTGTGGCTGAGGGATGTGTGTGTGGGCGATGTGTGATTAAGTTATGTGTGGTTGGGGATGGGTGATTGTGGGGTGTGTGGGTGGCTGGGTGGAGGATGTTTGGGTAGGTAAGTGTGTGTAGGTTGGGGGATAGATGGGGTTTATGTGGGTGGGTGCGGGATGTGTGGGTGGGTGTGAAGAGATTGTTTGGATGGGGGATGTGTGTAAGTTGGGGATGTGTGTAAGCTGAGGATGTGTGTAAGCTGGGGATGTGTGGGAGGGTGCGGGATTTGGATGGGTAGGTGAGGGATGATTAGATTCGCGTGTGAATGTCTGTGTGGGTGGGAGATGTGTGTTTGTCTGTGTAGTTCGGGGTGTGTGGGTGGTAAGGATATGTGGGTGGGTGAGTGTGTGTGGGTTATGGGATTGGTGGGGGAATGTGTGTGTGAGTGGGGGATACTTCGAAGTGCCTTGGCCGGCTAACACAACTGTGACCGGGCACGTCGAAGTATCCTCGACTCGTCAACAAACGCAACAGCAACAAAGGACAACAAATCGAATCCGTGTCCTCACCTGAACAGGAACGTAACAATGGCAACTCAAGTCCGCCGAACGCTTTTCAGAATTTTATTCTGCCGCAGACACAAGGACAAACCCTCGCAGATACATAGGCTGACCCCTATAGACAGGGTCGGCACCTATTTAATTGATCTCCCGATGAGCTCCCAGTCTACCGCGCTCACCTTGAAGCCAAACGTACCGATTCCTCCGTTCAGACTGTAAAAATCAAATGTAGGTTTTCATCCCCGGTTAAACCACTGTTGGATTGTCATCAGCAAATCCCTCTCCGGACTCCCAGCTGCCTCACGACCAGATCATCGCGTCCAGATGTCACCTTCACACAGATCCTCCGAAAAACACGTCCTTTCGGAATCACAGAATCACAGCGTCTCCCGTTGCCGTCTAATGACGTTGTCCACATTGTCCTTGGATTCCTTTGTTGACGTCCACTTTCGTGTCCGAGTGGGAATTCCAGTTTTCCCCTTTATACATTTCGTGGTGGGGCGTGCCGCCGTATAGCAATGTGTGTGGGTAGGAGATATATGGGTGGGGGATGGGTGAGTGGGGTATATATGTATGTCTGAGGATGCGTGTGTGTGGGTGAGTGGGAGAAGTGCCCCAAAACATGGTAATATGTATTGTTTATGTTTACAACATTCATTCGACAATGTTTGTTTCCTATGTGAATGTATCATGTACTATTGATGAACGAAAGAAAGTTATTGGAAGGGCTGAATGTAAGACAGGCCTGCTTGCCCAATTCGTTACCCTTTGAAAATAAAGTTTGCTCGTTCGTCGTTCTTTCGTTCTTTTTCTCGTTTCAATGGATATTTTTTATTTTTTTCATCTTGCAAAAGGATACCTTTGCAATGCGACTATAGTGTTTAGATAATATTACTGTGACAGTAATGTGTAGGTTTTAGGTGATTTTACTGTGATTGGTGTGAGATTATAGTGTTTAGATAATGTTACTGTGACAATAATGTGTCTTAGGTGATTTTACTGTGATTGGAGTGGGAGAATAGTGTTTAGATAATGTTACTGTGACAATAATGTGTATTAGGTGATTATACTGTGATTAGAGTGGGACAATATGTTTTGTTTTAGATAATGTTACTGTGACAGTGATTTCCCTGGTAATAGGGAAAGATAAGTCACACTTAAAAAGTCCTGTGCACTAGAAGTAGTAGCACGTGTAAGGACTGCACTTTAGTTCAAGGCGAGCGAGGTCAAAAAATAAATAAATAAATAAATAAATAAATAAATAAAAACAAATAAACCGAGTGGTATTGAGTACCCATACGGTCACATAATTCAATAGAAACTAAGACAAAAAAAATGTACCCTTTTCTTTGACCTATAAACCAGGAAAGCATGTAAACTATCGGATACATTAGTCAACGGACAATTAACTTTTATCTTTGTTTTATAGATAAGAAACTTATATAAATTTTCGCACACATAAGACAACGTAACATTTATTTGTGTGACTCATATACAAGGAAAGTGAAGAAACTATTAAACACATTAACCAACAGAACAGAACATAAAGTTAGCCTGGTCAGATCTAACTGTCCATTCCTGACCACGGTTCTATGACAATGTCGACGTGTACTCGTGTTTAACCTTGCCAGTTTGTAGATCTACTCCTTGCATAAAAGTGGCATTCAGTATCATTTATCTTTCTTTAAACTGCACAGAGGATATTGAAGACACGTGTTTGTAGGTTTAACCTCAGGATATTGAAGGCACGTGTTTGTAGGTTTAACCAGAGGATATTGAAGACACGTGTTTGTAGGTTTAACCAGAGGATATTGAAGACACGTGTTTGTAGGTTTAACCAGAGGATATTGAAGACACACGTCTTTAAGTTTAACCAGAGGAAGCTACCGCTTTTGCGAGGAAACTGAATAAGGTACGTGTTTAACCATTCTTCTTCTTATTATTCATCTTCTTCTTGTTTCTCCTCCTCCCCCTCCTTCCCATTCCCCCACATCCTCCTCCTTCTTCTTATTATACCTTTCATCCATCTAACAAAGGAGCCTAGACCCACAACCAGGCAAGTGTGCTAGCCACTGCGCCACTTCGGCTACATGAAAGTGAAATACTTTGGTCATATTTAATGGCACAGTGACATAGGAAGAACAGTGATGGGGGGAATGGTTCTGGGCAGACACAGCAAGGATCGACCAACACGAAGGCGGACAGAGGACATTAAAGACACACGTTGGATGAAAATGCACGAGCAGGGGAACTAGGGAAAAATCTAAAATATTTCTACCGGGCCGCCCTGAGAGCGACGTACTGTGACAACCTGGCACAAGCTGATGATGATCAGGGATTGAATCCCAACGATTATTGAAAAGCAAGCGCGCTAACCACTCCACCAACGAGGCTTTCATAATAAGTCGATTGCTGTTGCTTACCCCGCACAGTCAAATAAGTCAATAGGAAATATCGAATATGCTGTAGGCATGATGGGGGGGGGGGGGGGGGGGGGGGGGGGGGGAACAAAGACAGAAAAATCTGGAAGAACACGAAAGAAACGGGATTTGATAGATTTACGTAGTACCAGTTGGGTTAATTACAAATCTATAGAAAGATATTACATGTAATTTTTCAAGAAGAATGCTGGAAAGAAGTAAGTAACCATGACATCATTGATTCCTCACCCGTTAATATAAACACTGGGAGGGCTTGTGACTAGGAGGGCAGCACCAGTCTCTCTGATTCTGTAACCAGTTGTGGAAACTTTTGCAGAAAGAAAATCTCATATAGTATGTCCACATTTGTTTGCCGCAATATAAACATCCATATCTCAGTAACCAACTGAGGGAAAATTATGAGATTTAGTATATAACCTTATCATTATGTCCACCCAACAAAAAATTTTTTGTTCTGGAGATTTTACAGCAGATTTCAAAGTTTGTTTATATGCGGTATATAATTTACGGATCTGAGATGAAATTCATAATTTTAAATGTATTACAGCATAGCCAGACAATCAGCGCTCAATGTTGAACATTGTACGTGTTTTGAAGGGATTGGCCTTATGCCAACTACCCGCGTTGTTCAAACAAGGACTGTTCAGAGGTGTCTCAAAATGTGGGTTATTTCATGAAACTTGATTAATATGTTTGTTTTTTTTTTTTTTTAAAATCTTACCACTTATCGCTAACATTGAAATGTGTGAATATTTTTCAGTGGGATTTAATGCGAAATTGTACACTTCAAGAATCGCTATGTAGTTATACACATATTTTTGTCAAGAAGCTGATCGCAGGAAACTGTTTTATACTATTACAAATTCCGAAAAAAGAACAGTGCATGCATTGGGTTTGAGTCGATGGGTGCAAGAATCTTAAATTAAACCACCACGCAATAACAAAACGGTAGGTAGAAAGATTATTGTAGACAGCTTTGACAAAGATGTCATAAGGCGAGCTATTATAAAAATGCTTTTAAAAGTCGACAGGGTCGACTTCATTGCACCGGGTTCTATCCCATATGGCTCGGTCTCTTTCCGCAGCGCGGAAAGCATCGCACAAAGCACGAACTCCGCAGCTCTAGCGACGACCCACAGAAGTCTCCGAAAAATTTAACTCGTGAACCGAAGGATGCGGCCCGGAATCGAACCCACGATCTTTGGAGCCCGAGTCAAAAGGCTTGACCACTTCGCCACGGAGACTCCTAAAATTATAAAAATTTAGGATTTTATATCCAGGATTATCCAGCATTATAAAAATGCTGGATGCCAAAGAAACAGTGACTGTAAGAAAACTTAGGGTTTGGTTGAGAAAGAACAATAACATAGAGCTATCCAAAACAACTTTGTGGAAAATTATAAGGACATTATCTTCACTTTTTGAAAGTACAAGGGCGGTAGAAATATTCTTTGCGAGCAACCGCATTTAGGAGCCTTGAGAAGCAGATACCTACGTGAAATAAGGGAAATGCGCAAAGAAAATTATGACATAGTGTATTTGGATGAGACGTGGATCAATGCGCACTACACAAGTGAAAAGGAATGGCAATCAATGGATGGAAAGATAAAGCGTTATGTGCCCAGTAGTAAAGGACAGCGTTTGGTCATAGCCTATGCTGGTAGTACTCATAATGGCTTACTACAGAATGCAGGGCTCGTGTTCGTATCAAAGCATACAGACAATAGGGATTATCATAATGAGATCAATGGTAATGTATTTAGAGATTGGCTCGAGAATACAGTACTTCCATCCCTTGATAGACCGTCTTGTCTAATCATGGACAATGCATCATATCACAATGTTGTTGCCCAAGAAGACAAAATACCTACGGCATCGGGCACAAAGGAAGCAATAAAGATATGGCTCCGAAGGGAAAATATACCATTTCCAGAAACATATTTCAAGCTACAGTTGTTGTCCCTTGTAAAACAGGCGCAAAAAAAAGCAAGAAATTTCAAATCGACAAGTTGATAGAAGAGCATGGCCATAGGTGCTTGAGACTTCCGCCGTATCATTCTCATTTAAACCCTATAGAACTTGTGTGGGCTAAAATTAAAGGACAAGTGGCAGCTGCCAATACTACATTCAAATTGTCTGACGTCAAGATACTAACCCAGTCCGCGCTATTAAATATTGATAAAAGTTACTGAGAAAAAAAATGTGAGGACCATGTGTTGAAAGAGAAAGAGGAATATTGGAGAAAGAATGGATTGAATTTTATGCAACTGAGAGCAATCATCAACCTACTGGAATAGTCCGACACAGAGTAAGGTCTGAGCAGATCGCATACCTTAATCTACGTACACACTTACTGTGATATTTTCCTCCAACTATTCAGACGAATTGCAGGCCCTAAACATTACAGCATCAGCTTAATGTCAATGGCAACAGTTTGTATTCCACAGTGATGAATTTTCAATTTCGCAAGCCCTCAGCGGTGACAAACAACTGTATTGAACACACACACACACACACACACACACACACACACACACACACACACACACACACACACACACACACACAAAACGCATTGAATACCAACAGAAGAATAATATTGCGGCGGAAACTGACATATTGTGGCATAACAAGAAACGTGAGAGCAAACACGTTGTCAAATTAGGGGACAACACACGTGCATACGAATCAATCTATAAACTTCAATGAAAAGAGGACCAACATCTTGGTCGTTAAGAAGAAAGCCCACTACAGAGACACTGACAACTATTTTCATAGTGCAAAACAGGTAATCATGTTCCGTCTCTGAACGGTAAACAGCAGAGTAGACAGTCTTTCACGAAGACTCAAAGCGGGTCTGTCACCCATGTGTACGTGTGAACAAACTACACAGACAGCTGAACAGATGCTTAAAAATGGAAACATGATGACTAAATTGCGGTATCATTTCTGGTCACTCCATACGCACATTAACGCACAGCTATTTGGAAGCTTTCACGAGCTCAATATAAAAGCTAAATGCATCCTAGTAACATGAATACTTGTGTACAATTATTAACCAGCAGCTGAAGAAACAAGAAGGAAATGAAAAATAAGGTAAGAAATATATTCCTTCTACTTTCCTGTCAATTTACACATTATTTAACCCATACCTCTGTACATTCTCTGTCTTTACTAATATTACACATTGCACCCCTCTCGGGAGTCTCCGTGGTGAAGTGGTCAAGCCGTCTGACTCGGGCTCCGAGGGTTGTATGTTCGATTCCTTCATTTCACGAGCGAAATTTTTCGGAGACTCCAGAGGGTCGTCGCTGGAGATACGGAGTTCGTGCTTTGTGCCACGATTTCCGCCCTGTGGAAAGAGACTGGGTCATATGGGATAAAATCCCGATGCAATGCTACTTTAAGCTACTTTTTTATTGCACCCACTCCCATACGAATCTGGCTACGCCTTGTACTTGTGTCCTTACAAGAAATAACGTGGTTTACTGTAAGACTAGTTTGTTAGTGTGAATTCACTACATTTCCCCCAAAATATCAAAGAAATATTGCCGCTTTCAATGATTTAGGTTGCTTTTGGACCTATCAAAGACATATTCCTTGGGTGGGGGTAAATATAAGACGGCTGGAAAAATTTCATAACGATGCAAAAGACAGTTTTCAAAATAATTGATCGTGAATGAAGGCATTCTTTCTGGGACATACTATAGGATGCGTTCCTCCACTGTAATTCCGGAGTGATGGATATGGACAAAAGCATTATAGAAAAGGAGCTTCCTGTGTGCACGCTGTGGATGTTAAAAATCCCTGGTCCGACCGTTCTCATGACATTGGCAGGATGGACTCCTAACGATTACACCACCGTGCTCGCTAATACTGCGTATCCCACTGACGATTACACCAACGCGCCAGCTAAAGCTGCGTAGCATCCTATCGATTATACTAGCGCTCCCGTTGTCCTGTAATCATTGGGTTAAGAGTTAATATTCCAGAGCCAAATAGTCCTACGGGACAGATATGAGACGTGATTATTCACCCCTGCTTATGATCATATGTATATAAATACATTTAAGCTCAACTTAAATTTTAACCCACAAAGCCCCTGCATGTCTCACATCACCGGAATACGGAAGATCCTGAGAGTTGTAGTCTTCATCCTGCAATATCAACAAATACACTATTCACCCTGCAATGTTAAGATAGATTCCTCCATGCTATAGTTTTATATAATTCCGAGTCATCTCTCTAATCTGCCTCTTTCACCACTGATGTTTCCAGTCATCGATCAAGCACTAATAGCAAAATCAGAAGCAGAATTACAACACCATATATATAGTCTAAACAAAGTGTGTAGGGAACATAACATGAAAATTCGCGCAAGTAAGTCAGAGGTAATGACTATAACCAAAGAAGAAGAAAAAAAGAACACCCCCTGAAACAAGTAAAGAGCTTTAAGTACTAGCAAGTATAATATCATCAAGTGGCAGATCAGAAGACGAGATCGAAAAAAGATGCAATAAGGCAAACAAACTCATTGGACAAATGGTACTAATACTAAAGGACAAACATGTATCAATAGCTAATAAGAAAGCACTATACAACACAGTCTTTTTACCAGCTCTATGCTACCAATGCCAAACCTGGACAATGACAGAAAAAGAGAAAAGTAAAATCACAACAACAGAAATGAGATTCCGGAGAAGAATACTCAATGTGTCAAGAAGAGAGAAAATCAGAAATGAAGAAATCAGGACTGAAGTGGGGGTTATAGCAGCGCTAGAGTTTATAAGAAGGCAACAAGTAAAATGAATTTGCCATTTAGCTAAGTTACCAGTTAGTTAGTTAGTCGCAGTTCCAACTTCACAGCAACGGGTCGTCCCCATTATGCTCCGTTCCTGTGCCAGCGAATATCACACAAAACACTCCCCACTGCCCAGTGTGAAAAGTGGAAAAGACAGGAGTCTCGACAAACAACAGCCCGCACAGATACACTGTGCATAATGCCGCCGCCAGAATGTCAACACACCAGTCCCCCACGAAACACCCAATTCATCTCTGATGGAATCAGCAGTCATTTTCCTATTAGGATGTTTCCTAGATGTTCACCTACACAGTCCACGAACATACAGTTCATCACCGACGGCAGTGGCAGTCAACCAGAAGCCCAGCAGCCACGCATTTCTGCATAAGGCAAAAACTGGTCAACTCTGGGACATAGCCACCTGCCATCGCTCCAAACATGCAGTCACGTTCCAAAAATAAAAACTTGGGCAGATTCAAAAGTATTTCACACGAAACTCACAGCTCACAGTGTCGCGCCACGCACTAACTCAGTAGCAGGGCGACGGAACCATCAAGCCTCCTTAGTCGCCTCTTACGACATGCGTGGTAGGCTTCAGTGTTGCTATTCTTTGCTTCTCTAATGGGCCCCGGCAACACACGGGAGAGCTAAGTTACCTACTAATAGTATAACACAACAAGCAATGATATACAGACCAGATGGAAGCAGAGGAAGAGGCCGACCGCATGAACGATGGACAGAGGGAATAGCAGAGTCCACGGGAATATCGATACATGAATCCAATAAACGGACATTTCAGCT
This sequence comes from Cepaea nemoralis, assembly GCA_014155875.1. NCBI lineage: Eukaryota > Metazoa > Mollusca > Gastropoda > Stylommatophora > Helicidae > Cepaea > Cepaea nemoralis. Next base: position 72,533 of record JACEFZ010028101.1, read on the forward strand.
GTTTATACTCCTCCTCGACAGCGCAAGGCACAACAGGAACAAGATGAGATGAGTGTCATGCTGGTGTTGTGGGTGTTTGACTGACGGCTTGTTGTGACAGTACAACACTCAGGCACATTTTCAGTCTGGTAGATTCCAGCTGGTAAATGACTTCACAAAACACACTCGTTTCAGTGCATCAAATAGTCTTTATTGGTAATACACGGTGATTCAGCCCCCGCACAGACAAGGGGTGGTCCCTACTCAATGTGTGACTATGCAAGACATCGTTTACATGCTAGACAGTCTGTCACCGGAGTCCCTACTTTCGTGTCGCCCCTGGCGGCATGTTTTTAGTAGTCATCTCACGCTGTCAGCTATCTTATTAAACAAGTAAATGGAAAACTTTTACAAGTTACTTCAGCTTCCTGTACGAAAACACAATAATGAACACGAACTGTGCTGGCCTTTTGGAAACACAGGTTATCAGTGTCTACCATTCACTTCACAACATCTTAAGCGGCCGTATAATCTGATTTACGTTCTGTCATACTGGAAACGAATTAAGTGCTGTTTAGACAAACTCTTTCGATAACATTGTTAATCTTCCGCAGCTAACTTCTTCGATGGTATCACATCAGCTGTCCCCTCTGAATGATTCTATCTATTCGCGGCTGACTTTCCGTCCCGTCACGTGACTGTGTAAACTGAACCGTCACGTGACTGCGTGAACTGTCCGTGTTATTGCCTACTTGTTCGTGTTAACGCTACCGTGAACTGTCTTCTAGTTATTATATCCCGTAACTGGTATGTTAACTCTCTCCATCCCTTGTTACTAGAGTTCGTCACTATCAATTCTCCTGTCCCCTCTGCCGTGTGTCCACCGTGACGAGGTAGAGGGGCTTGCGTGTTCCAATGACCCCAAGAGCTATGCCGATGGTAACACAGCTACTGGTAGGGTCACCCATGTCGGACAGGTAAAGGGAAATGAACCAGACCAAGAGACACACACACACCTGCTGCCTTGTAGGTAGACTTGGGGCACTCAAAGGCTAGGGAAAGCACACCCCCCAAAAAAATGCTTGTCGAAATCGGATGTACCGAGCCACAGGCTTGAGAAAGCAGTGCAACGTAACTTAGTCAATTCATGATGCCACAGATTAAAATTAATCAGTATGGTGCTAATCCCGCGAAGTCCCATCAGGCGGTGATAGTGCCACCCCCCCCCCTGCCTCGAGGGGATCCACCCATGACTACTGGTGGTCACCTTGCCATGTGCTGTGGAGTCAAGGCACAGAGGAGTAGGTTAAGAGCTATTGACCAAACACCAAAGACATTCAACATACTACAGAGGAATGCTGAAGGAGTTTCTAACAAGAAAGTCCCCATAACACATCCTCTTCATAAAGACATAATAGATGTGGCATGCATTCAAAAGACACCCTCAACTCCAATCGCAGATCCTCAGTCAGGGGATATCAGGCCACACGTTTCGACTGCGAAGGAAACAAAGGAGGAGTTCTAATACTTACACGAAACACCATACCTTGCGGTGAAGTATCTGTGACTTGTGACAACCAAACGGAAATTATAGGTGTTGATATATTGATAAAGGAAGTGAAAAAAAGAATTTACAATCTGTGTAGCCCAGCAGATAAGGACCTTACACTTTCAAACATGAAAATAACTGACACAAAATGCATTATTGTCGGAGACTTTAATAGCCGTTCAGAAAGATGGGGATACCCAGATACTGACAACAGAGGAGATAAAGTGGAGGACTGGGAAAAAAGACTCAAATCTCCATCTACTCAACCAAGCGGATGATACACCGAGCTTCTACTCCAGAAGACAGTTTACCACTTCTACTCCAGACTTTGCTTTCTGCACAGGAGACATCCTCCACAAAATCGATCGCAATGTGCTTCACCAATCAGCAGGTAGTGACCACAGACCAATCAAAATAGTAATGAATATGGAGTATGTTCCACGGAAGCAAAAGCCTTTGTCTCGCTAGAATTACGAACGAGCTGATTGGGACATATTTGCCTACTAACAGACACATATTGTGAAAACATTAAAAACACGACATGGCAACATGAAACAGATGGTGGAAAGTCTCATCAAAGCAATAATACAGGCGACCACTGAATCCATCCCAAGAGAAACGAGAAAAAAAAATACAAACCATACTGGACTGAAGAACTGCAAATTTTGGTAGGACAAAGTTGAAGATGCCAGGAAGACAGCAGAGAGACAGTGAGAGAGAGAGAGAGAGAGAGAGAGAGAGAGAGAGAGAGAGAGAGAGAGAGAGAGAGAGAGAGAGAGACCAAGAGAGAGAGAGAACAAGCAATTGAACTGAACATCTCTCTCAAAGCCATCTCAGCAAAATATAAAAGAACAGTAAATCAAACAACAAGAAATTGTTGGAGGGAATAAACAGAAAACCTGAACTTTGACAGGGATGGAAACAAACTATGGAAACTAGTCAAAGCCATGAACAATGAAGGACCTAGAAACAAAAAAATAACAATTAAACAAGGAAATGCCTTGCTTACAGGGAAAAAGGCGTCAAATGCACTAATGGTACACTATGCCAGTGCAAACCACATTGATATTACAACCAAACAGAAGAAAGCAATCAAAGATAAATAGACACATCATAGATATACAGAGACAGCCGCAGAATATATGATGGCAAATATAAAAATGGAAGAAATGGAACAGGCAACCTTAAAAAAGAAGAAATCACCAGGAAAGGATGGAATCACAAATGGAATGCTAATAGGACTAGGTACTAAAGCAAAAAAGAAACTACTAGCAGTCCTAAATTACAGCTGGAAGAGACGAAAAGTCCCACAGGCATGGAAGGAAGCTATACTAATACCAGTCGCAAAGAAAGGAAAAGACCTGGAAGAACCAAATGGCAAATTAATGGAAAGCATTATCAATGGCAGGCTAACATGGCATCTGGAAGAAAACCAACTCTTAATACCACACCAAGCAGGATTCAGAAAGTACAGATCCACTGAAGATCAAATAACCTATATAGCTCAGGAAATAGATGATGCCTTCCAAGAGAAAAAGCACACACTAGCGGCCTGGATAGATTTAGAAAAAGCATTTGATAAAGTATGGAAGGAAGGACTGAAAGTAAAACTGCAAAAAATGCATGTTTGTGGGAAAATATACAAATGGATCAGCCACTACATTGGGAACAGAACTGCGAGGACAAAAGTACAAGGACAAACCAGCAAAAAGACGCTGTTGGAGCAAGGTGTCCCCCAAGGAGAAGTTCTTTCACCAACATTATTCCTAGCATATATAAATGACATCACGGACAATTTTCCAGCCAGAGTACACACATCCTCCTTGCAGATGACCTAACCATATGGGCATCTGAAGAATATATTAGTACAGCTAACAGCAGAATGCCGGCTCCGTGGCCGAGGGGTTAGCAGCTTTCTCCACTAACCCCGAATACTCTCATCACGTGACGCGACGAGAATTAGCAGTGGTTCGAATTGCAAAAGTGACTTATGAGAGTATGGAGCCTGTCGCTCAGAAAGTCGTGGCGTGCTGATGAGCGTAATCTAGCCTAGGAATCAACATACAACTGAAAGATGCTGGTGTTGACCGCAATATCTTGAAACAGGATGGAAACGCGAGAAAAAAAAAAGCAGCAGAATATAGCAAGCCTTATTAGCGCTTGAGGACTGGTCAACATCATGGCTAGTGAAGGTAAGTGAGAGAAAACAACATGCACAGTGTTCTCCCTCTCAAATAAAACTCAGCACCCTAAGCTGGTATTGAATGGAAAAAATATTGTGCAAGAAGAAATTCCAAACTATCTAGGAGTTAACTTTGATCGTCGCCTGACATGGAAGACACAAATTGAGAAAAATCGAACAAGAGCAAGGCAAAAAATAGCAATCATGAAAAGCTTGCTGGTACAACGTGCGGAGCAGATGAGAAAGTTCTCAAGAAGTTATACAGCGGACGGGTGAGGTCTTTACTGGAATATGGCATCGCAGCTTGGGAAAACAGCAGCTAAGTCAAACTTTAACAAAATAAGTAGAGTCCAAAATCAAGGAATGCGGATCATAACTGGAAGCCTGAAGTCAACGCCTATTAACGAACTAGAAAAGATCACTTGTTTACAACCAATGCAGGATAGAAGAGATAGCAGAGCCCAGCAACAAGCAGAAACATTTAGAAGATTGACAGACCACCCTACGTATAACAGGTTTAATGGTTTTGGAAAGGGAAGACTGAAGCGTGGCAACTTTGTAGAAACTGCAAAGCGAAAGATTAGGGCAGATCCTATACTTAACATATCAACAATCAAACCCATTTACAATGCACACAAGTTCCCAGCTTTGAGACAGCAGCAACTGACTGAGATGATAGAAAATATTTCTGGTATTGAGAAAAAGAACACTCAGAATGAAACAGAAATAAGAAAAATAGCTATAAACTACATACAAGAACATTACCCAAGTAGCAATTGCACCCATGCACATACAGAAGGATCTGCCAAAAATTCAATAGAAAATGGAGGAGGAGGAATTCTCCTAAATTTAAAAAAATGGAGTGGAAAAAAAAAACACACATACAGTCAGTGGCAACTGGAAAATTTTCAAGTAACTTCAAAGCAGAGGTAGAGGCTTTGAAAACTGCAGCAGAAATGCTCTTGGTGGAGGAAAATAAGGAGAAGCAAATAGCTATCTTCACAGATGCAAAGTCAGCTGTCTCAATACTGAAGAACAAAAACAGCACAGAACTAGCAGACCTAAGAGCAGCACTCCATGGTCTATGTCAGAAATCCCAAAAAGTTGTATTACAGTGGATCTCATCACATTGCAGTTTATCTGGAAATAAAGAGGCTGACAGACTAGCAAAAAGAGGGCGGACAACTACCACAGCCTGACATAGACATAACCTATAATAAAGCAAGAGGTTTATAAAAAGCACTTATAGAACCAAATATGAATCAGAGCACCCAGGCCACCAGAAGGATGATGCATATTATAAACTCGACGGAAGTGAACAAGTGGCAATCTTCAGACGCCACACATGACATAACAGGCTGAAATACCACTTGTTCAATAAATTAAAAATAGGAGATACCGATCAATGTAATTATGGAACTGGTAAAATGACAGCTAAACATTTGCTGCAGGAGTGCCCAATATATGCAGAACAGAGAAATATATTTTGTCCCACGCCTGCTTCATTTGAGGACAAGCTCTATGGACATATCAACAAGCTCAAGTTGACCTCAGCTTACTTTACATTCAGTTTGACATGTAAAGGTGCACGAAGAAGTACTTAGACTTCCACAGTTCATACCACGGGTAAGTCGGTAGCAAAAGCGTCCCGGAGGCATGAAATGGAATATTGCTTGGCTAGCAAATCCATTACGTGGAAAGTCCGATTCAAAAGCTCATTGTGTGGGCGTCATCAAAGGTGGAAAAAAGTGTCCTAGTGGCACGAAATGGAATATTGCTTGGATAGCAAATCCATTACATAGAAAGTCCGAATCGAAAGCACACTGGGTTGATGTTATCTGCAAACTGCATTCTTCTGGTTTCCGGAGGACCAGTCAGTGGTGACTGGAAGGCCCAATATACGGAAGTGAGGCTAAGCAGCCATGTGCAGGACGTGACGATTCCTTGGGTGAGCCCAGTACCAGAGCGCTATGTGTCGGCTCTGCAATTATGGAAGCCTCCTTGGGTGGAGGGGAATGTCCATGGTCTGTCTCTGCCTTTCCTTGAGAGCTGATTAGGATGTCTTCGGCTGTTCTAAATGGGCCAGCTGAGATGGGGGATAACACCACAACAGTGAGAGTCTGTCAACGTCTCAAGGGGTTAGAAGATGGGTTCAGACAGGCAGATAGTGCCAGCACAGATGAGGCATAAACGCATAAAGATATTAGGCGTATTTATTGTTAAGCTTCATATTATACATATCACACAAACGCAACAGTATCCCATAAACGATTCAATATCACTTCGATACGTGCTCTCACACTAATTCTCTTAATGTTCTCACACGATCCTCGCTCTCTGATCACAGCTAAGCGTATAAGTCTCAAGCTTTGCACACAAACACACGTCTAGTAGCGGTCACATTCATTTGCACTGAGGTCTAAGTATAAGTCTATTCCGTCTCTCCACTCAGTCATGCACCCTCTCTCAGTCGTGTCCAAAGCCCGTCTGACTTCTCCTCTACCGCCCGGACGTCACGAGGTACTGGACCCTCGTGCAATCCGTGGGAAGTCGTACTGTCACGTCGGTCTCGCACTCGCCTGGTTGGGGCTAGGCGTACTGCGTAATTCTGTCCAAGGTGAACCTGTCACGCAAGGGTACAGTCCTGTTTCTACTGTCCTCAGCTTCTAGACTGTTCTACCCCCGTACTCACCCCATGTCCCCATGTCTGTCCTCTGTCCTCTGTTATGTCCTGTCAGGACCTTGACAGAGTCAAACGTCGTAAGAAACTCCCGGGAAGATTAACCCGGCAAACAAATGCCAGCAGAAGTCGGATGTGTCGGTCTAACGGCGCAAGAACGCAGCTCTGTTGTAAACAGGCACAACGCAATCACGTCCGAAAAAAACTCTCCGGATGATCGCAGAAGAAGGAGAAGAATTCTCCTGTTAACCCCTTCCTAGCTTAACTTGGATCATGGCATTGAGATGAGATGAGATGTTTACAGTCATCTCTCAAAGTCTGCCCCTTCTACCACTGCTGTTTCCAGTCATTTTATGACCAAATAATTGTCTTTGTCTATTTCTTATACAGCATGTTGTATATCCTTTCTTAGACGTTGCGATTAACACCTTTTGATTTTCTAGACAATTGTACTTTCAGTTGTTTACCATTGCTTTTCGAACCAAAAGTCTACGTTTAAGCCCAACTGTCCGGTGTAAGGAATGAACCCACTAACCATCATCAGCGTATCGGAATTTTAATAGCGAGCGCTCTTAACCTTTCCACAGCCTCTCCCCCCCCCCTCTCTCTCTCTCTCTTGTAGTTGTCTATAATGGTTTACTTCCATGAGCTCTTCCAGGCAATAAATGCTAGCTACTCTGTCCACATCATCTTCTCATACAACAACTCTCTGTCCACATCATCTTCTCATACAACAACCCTCTGACCACATCACCTCACCATATATCAACCCTGCAAAGTCCTATGTCCATCTTCGTGCTGATCAACCTCTTCCTCTTCTCTCTGGCCACACACGATTTTAAAATTATATTGATACAAAGTGACCATATCCAGAAACGAGACAGACGTCTAAGAGACTCTTAATTATGAGGGCCACTTCCTCAGTACAGCATGGTAATACCCCAAGGATGCCAAGAAACTACTGCCTTGGGACCAGCAAATAGCCTCGTTGAAAATGTCAGGAGCTTTATAGGCTGAAGTAATTGCCCAAGAGGAACTGATCTCATCGTCGAGATAACCTTGAGATGTCTGAAACCCTTGCCAGTCCCTATAGAGTTATCTTCTGCCAGGAAGCTACAGCTGTGGGACCAACAAACCGCATCTTTGAAAAATGTGAAGAGATTTATAGACTGAAATGATTGGTCAAGACGAACTCTGAAATCATGGTTGAGATAACCTTGGGATGTAGTTTACCCTAGCCACTCTGTGAATAGTTATCAGTCTCTTCCGGGATTTACCCTCCATCATTCCCCAGATAATACTTTTAAGACACCTGTCTCCCCCCCGATGTGTCTCTACCTTGCCGTGGTGGGGGAGCTTACGTGTCCCATTGACCCCATCTGCTTGCCGATGGATGAAAACTACATATCGGACAGCTTATGGGATAGGGGCCAGATTAAGAGAGACACAACCTGCTGCTCTGCAGGTAGACTGAGGATAGCAGTCAAAAGTTTAAATCAGGCCTAGGAAAGCAGAAATTCTTGGTCCTGACAATACCGTAAGGCTCTCTGTCGAGGATTTAGGCTGAACGCCTCTAAGCCACAAACCCTCGAATGTGAGAGCCGGGCCGATACCCACCTACCGAAAAATAGAGGTGAGATACTGAGCACGCTACATGCCCAGTTCTGATACTTGTTCGAAGACTCTCAGCTGGGGGATATGAGGGATTCCCGGATGAGAGGGCCTGGTTTCTCGTTCACTGCTGCACGAAGGTAAGGTGCTGAGCCGGCACCACATGTAGCCTACCTCGTGAGCGAGTACTGTCAAAACTGTCATTTACTGCCAATATAGTACCTTGCGGTGTATGGCAGAGGGGTCTTTGAGCCTGGGGAATAAGGGCCGCCTGGCTAGTGCAGTCGACGCGAACTGTGCAGGTTAGGATTTTCTTTTTGCCCCCGACAGAAAAAAAGTCCCGCACCTTACCGGGGATCGAACCCGGGTCTCCCGAATGAGAGTCCGGCGTTCTATCCACTCGGCCAGCCGCTCCCCCTGAGCGAGTACTAAAAGGCAGAAAGTGCCCCAGTCGAATGAAATGGTTACGGAAACTGTCTGTATCTAACTCATAGAGAGTGTAGACAAAAGTGAAAAAAACGTCCCAATAACACGAAATGGAACGCACGGCTAGCGATTCCATTGCGTGGTCCGATGTCAAAAGCAAAAGCTTACCGAGTAGATGTCGCTCGCAGCCTGACCGTTCCTGGTGTGTGCTTGAGCGACTAGTGGCAAGCCAGATGCCCAACACATGGAAGTGAGGAACTAAAGCAGCCATGAGCATGACGTGGTAACTCCTCGGGTGAGCCCAGTCTCAGAGCAATATGTGCCAGCTCTGCAATTATGGAAGCCTCCTTGGATAGTGAGGGAATGCCCATGATCTGCCCCTGCCTTCCCTTGAGGGTTGACCGTGATGTCGTTGATCGTTCTATCTTGACAAGCTGAGATGTGGGCGACAAGTCTAGCGTTACTCGAAACCCGAGGAAGTCTAACCTCATTAAAAAATGCCCGCTGAAGTCGGAAGTGCCGTCCTACGGGTGGCAAACTAAAAATTGGCACTACGCATTTACGTCCGAGTGAAATGTCTCGTCCGAATGTCCTCCGTGCTTGGAACAGCTCTGACGGGCACAAGGACAAGCACATGTCCGAAAACTCGATGAGTGAATACCGTCTGCAGACCTGTCTGGTATGTGCGGGAACGGGCCGGGGCGAACGAAATGCCCAATATATTGAAGTGAGGAATTAAAGCAGCCATGAGCAGGACGTGACGATTCCCTCGGTGAGCCCAGCACCAGAGCGTTATGTGTCGGCTTTGCAATTATGGAAGCCACCCAGGATGGCGGAAAATGCTATGGACTGTCCCTGCCTTCATTTGAGGGATGACCGTGCAGTCTACGACTGTTCCAACTTGACCAGCTTGGAGGTGGACAGTACCACAAAAGTGAGAGTCTCCCAGAAATGCTAACCTGGTCAAAAATGCACGCTAAAAGTCGGATGTGTTGACCTAAGGGTTCGACCCAAGGGTGCCTAACGAGACACATCTGAAAAAACACTCTGGATGAACGCAAAGAAGAAGAAGAAGAAGAAGAAGAAGAAGAAGAAGAAGAAGAAGAAGAAGAAGAAGATACCTGTCTTTTTCTGTCTGAGAGAACTAGACAAATTATCACTACTTGACCCGTTTAAGCGTGAATTAAAGAAGACCAATGTTCTAAAGGTTGAATCTAAACACAATATTGTGTGTCCTATTACAGGACATTGCAATCAACCCCACCCTTTATTGGCTGTCTAATTTTACGTTCAGTAGTTTTCCATTACTTACAGAAAGAGATATCAACATTTATGTCCAACTAATCTATGCGTGAAATGAAACCCCTGTCCTGCCTTCATCAGAGCAAGTTTAAGCGCCAGTGCATTACACCTCTCAGCTACGCTGAGCTCTAGAAAGAATTTACCGAGAGAAAATTTGCCAGTTTGATTTCTAGTAGCTCTGGTAAAACCAAAGCACACTGTATTCGTTTGTAAGGGATCATTGCACACGGACGTACTCCTACGTCCAGTTGAGTCAAGAACGGACATCACAGAACTGGAGACATTCCACGCGCCCCATCTCTTTGTCAACAGCTAGCGAAGAGTCTCAATATTAATAACACCAGTTACAGTCTGATTGTGTCCGTAAGGCTTTTCCTCGGTGTACTTACTGAGTGTCGACCAGATCCTCTGGTCATTCTCTGTAGCACCATTCTCTCCAGGCCGGGATGATATGTCTGTTCCTCCACACTATATACATGTTCCCAAAGCGCCCTGGCCATAACTGCCTTATCATGCACCAATACCCCACCCAGTGTTGCCTACCCAGCCTACCTGTCCTCCTGCCAGTTTCCCTACACACCAGCATGTCCTGGGGAAAATATCCAACTAACCCTCCTATGTTTAATGTTTTTTAACTGAAGCATGTCATTCTGCATAAAGCATGCCCGGTTTTACCTGTATGCGCGTTGTGTCCGTTACAATGACGATATGTTGTTTGCTATTTGTCCTCCAGCCAGCACAACGCCGCATTGACTGCCTCCACCTGTATTCTCATACCAGATGTCATGGTCTCAAATACCAGGTTCACCCGCACTAAACACCGTCCATTAGCCATTGTTATGAACCCCAAGACACTTTTTATTGTAGATCTGAGCATTGTTCAGTGTCTTCCGATACTTCATATAATTACAAATGTGGCATTTCAACTCTGTGCACAAACACACAGGTAAGATATCAATAAGCACTCTATATAACCATTCTTGACGTGGGTTTCTTGTCTAATTGTAACATGTCGCTGGACTTTGGCCTATGCGGCGGACTGGTTTCATGCTCCAGCAGCTGAAGGAAGTGTTATCAGGGCAACGTGCTCATGGGTCAACGAAGTTATTTGCCCATATTTGAGAAAGTCAGGAATCATGTACACTACCCCGGGAAGTGAGTGAACATAATCGAGGTCTTTTATATTCTAAAATCTACCGTATGATTCGTACTCTGTGCAGCAAAGTGACACTCACTATCCACAAACTAGGAGTCCTTTATTTTGTAAGAACCCAGCCATGATCGGTACCCTGTACACTAAAGTTACACCCACCACCGTAGGAAGTGATTAAACATATCCGGGGTTCTTTATGTTGCAAGAATCCACATCATGATTCGCAACCTGTACGCTAAAGTGATTAATTGATTGATTTAGGAACCGACATCACAGCATTCGTGGCATTCCCATAAGCGCTCCGTCTCCATCCTCAGCAGCCAGCGAAGAGTTCCAACACTAATAGTACCAGTAGCAATCTGATTATATGTCCGTCTCGCCTTTCCTCTGAGCGTTGATCGTCGGCCAGATCCCCTCGTCACCTCTCGCTGTCGCATTCTTTCCAGACCACGGTGATCCATTTGCTCCTCCGAGGTGTATACATGCTCCCACAAGGTCGCAACCAGATCTGCTTTGTCATGCATCAATACTCCACCAAGTTTTGCCGAGCCAGCCAATCTGTCCGCCTGTTAATTCCCCAGCACACCAGCATGCCCCGGAGAAAAGATCCAGACGATTACTTGTCACCCGTGACTTCCGAAGCGAAGCAAGCCACTCTGCACGAAGCTTGCCTGTCTTCACCCTACTCAGCATGCTTTCTGGGTCAGTTACAATCACGATGTGTGTGTGTGTGTGTGTGTGTGTATGTGTGTATCGTATTCTCGATCCAGCGGAAAGATACACTGACCGCCTCCACCTCCATTCTCAAGCTAGATGTTGTGGTATCATATGCCAGGCTCTCCTGCACAAAACGTCGACCATTGGCTTTTGCTAAGAACCCCCAGGCACTTCTCCTACCTCTCAACACCGACCCATCTGTGTAGATGCTTGCTTGCTTGTGTTCGTTGGCTTGAGCTCCAACGCGAAGTCCTGTATGTCGGATGAAGGCATCCTGTTGTCCAACATCAGTGTGATGTCATACAGGTCCTGAGTTTTGCGTGAGTATCCGTTGTCCCATGTCTGGCTTATTGGTGTGCAGACTGGTGGTTCCTCGCCGTACAGGCAGACACTCTCCGACTTCGGAGGAATCGGCGATCCTACTGACCTTAGCCAGGACCCCGACGGGACCTGTTGCCCAGGACGCTCGACGAGGACGCGTCAATAGGTCTTGGCGCTGGTGCCTTGGAAACACCTCTGCGTCCCATCTGTGTAGATAATCACATCACCTGAGCGAGCATTATCCTGAATTAGTTGCTGGATTTCCACTTCCGTGGCCCCTGCTGGCCACTCCCTGCACTCCCGGCTCAATGTGATTATAACTCTGCACAAGTCTGACTACTCCGCTGATACTCTGACCCATTCTTCTCCTCTCCTAATGTTCTCCAAGGGGCACACCTGCCTGATCGTATCCTCCGCCTGAGCCATCCATGATTTCCCTCTTATCAGTCGCTGACCCTTAATGGCGTCCAGCGCCTCATGCAACGGGTGATCTGTGTCTGCAGCTACTCTGAGCTATGCCTTCGCCTGCATCACCTTGAGCCTACCTGCAACAGACGGCAAACCAAGGATGTAACACATACACACAACTGGGGTGTCTCTGGTGCATCCCAGAATGATTCGCATCGCTTCGTTCTGTATGCGCTCTAATTTCACCAGCTGACTATTTGAGACAGTGAGCAGTCCTAGTCCATAATCAATTACTGAGAGGATCAAGTTCTGGTATAATGTGAAAAGCATTCTCTGCTCTGTGTCCATTGCAGCCATAGTTTTAAGTGCATTAAGTCCCTTTTGAGACCTTGTCACAACCGTCTCCACATAGTCCTTGAAGGCCAGGCTCCTGTCAAATGTGATTCCCAGATACTTCAGTTTGTTCTCTCTTTTGATGTGCGCTAAAGTTAGAATCACCATCCTAGGAAGTGATTAAACATATCCGGGGTTCTTTATGTTGCAAGAATCCACATCATGATTGGCAACCTGTACACTAAAGTTAGATCCACCATCCCAGAAAATAAGTAACCATACACGGGGTGTTTTATTTTGTAAGATCCACACTTATATCCTGTACGCTACAAATAGATCCATCACCCCAGTGCGTGAGTAAACATGCTCGTGGTCCTTTATTTTGTAAGAATTCACACCACGATTCGTACTCTGTAAACTAAAGTTAGGGGAGGACACATTATCTATACGCCAGTCCGCCCAAAGAAGCAGACTACGCTCTAAAGATAGTCATATTCTGGTACTCACGTTAGACTAAAGGTAAAACTTATCCTCGTGACTTTCCTAACAAGTGCGCAGCAACGCCAAGTCAGAACCAAAAAAAAAAAAAAATGCTGCCTGGTTTAGAATGTATAGGAAAAGCAGGTGAAGGTAGGTGTAAGCACACTACTTAACTGTCCATTAATATGCCACACCTGATGCTAAACAGTGCTAACTGACGATAAGCCACTCTGTTTTGAACAGCAAGGTGTACTTCATATCAGTGACTTTTATGCTAACACGAATAGCTTCTTGAGCCTGACGAAGAATGTGTTTTTATTCAAGTAGATATGCTTTTATAGCACGTGCTGGATGTTTTGAAGCGTGTTTGATGTCCTGTGTCGGGTTGTATGGGGGGGGGGGGGGGTGGGTCCTGTTATGTTTTATAGATTTTCTTGAACTCGACGTCAATATTTGCAAGTGTTCTTCGGCACACCTGGCAAAGAAGGCGATCAACTCCAAAGCCAGGTTGATTAACTAGACAAGTGTTTACGTTCAGTAGTTTGCCATTGCTTTATGAACGAGAAGTCAACAGTAAAGTCCGGCTGAGAGACACGGGAAATGAACATCGTGCCACAACGTTGATTAAAGAAGAGCAAACAAGGGAAGCCATTATAAATGAGCAGGACACACACGAAATCATGACACTCCCTGCAATTTGTAATAACTTCTTGCCATCTTCTCCTCACCTGCTATTACTTTACTTTTCTTATTGTCTATTTTCAAGAACTTTGACACGCTCCCTTAACATTGCAATGTCAATTGCTTATAGAGGCAATTAATCGATTCACTTTTCTTCATAACCTATGTCATGCTGTCTTATGTACGCTAATCATTGGGGGGGGGGGGGGGGCGGGTGAGTGGTGAGGAGTGGAAAATAAGTAGTGATCAAAGGCTGTTGCAGCGGAATTAGAAAATTGATAAAAGCCCTAGATAAGGAGTGGGAAACGAGTTGTGATCCAGATCTGTTGCAAGAGAGTTAGAAAGTTGATAAAGGCCGTAGATAGAGACTCTGTCTGCTAGTTAATTGTCTGTTTCTGTGGGTTCTCGTTTTGTGGTCAACATAATCAGGGTGGTGATACATCAAACATCAACAACACAAGACTTTCTGCTGCAACATTATCTATTTGGCCGAAAAGTTTGGCAGCATATGTTGAGGCACTGAAATTCATATAGGAGAAGGATTATTTAAATCTGAAAGATACAGGGGTAAGATTAACTCTTAGTGATAGAGGGACATGATTAATTCTTAAAGATAGAGAAGAATGATTATTTAGTTCTTAATGATACAGGAGCAGAATTAACTCGTAAAAATACAAGTGCCAGATTAGTTAATTCTTAAAGATACCGAAGCTATGATTATGTAGCTCTTAACTGATTAAAGCCAATGGGATGATTAATCGTCTTAAGCGACTTCCCACATCTGCTATGAGATTACATATAGTAGTTTTCCATATACAACCCTACTTTAATTTGATGTATAATACAATATGTCTTCTTTCATATTAACAACTTTAAAGTCATAACCGTCACCCACCCCTATTCCCATTTTCCGCCATCCATTTTTTGTTTGGTCGAAACCTACGTTTGTTTGGCACTGAATATGTTAAATATGGAGAAGAATCATTATTAAACGCTTAACATTAAACTTTCTAAATGTTTCGTGTATAACTATGTATTAGATTAATTTTTTTTATTAAAGTTGCGTAGTCCCTTACGGGACGTTGCAGTCAACACCAGCATTTTTCAGCTGCTGTTGATGTACTAGGTAAGTGTTACGTTCAGTAGTTTGCCATTGCTTTCTGAACGACCGGCTCCCATACCAGCACGTTATAACACAACGCGACACGGTCTGCTGCACAAATCGTTCGCAACTGAGCTTCGAACGCCTGGTACCCGGCTCACGAATCGCGTTCGCAAGCCTTTAGCCACGGAGATTAATATAGATTTATAAAATAAATCGCAGAAATAAGTAGCTCTTAACTTCAACTAAGTTAAAGTTTGTTGCATACACTTTATAGGAAGTGAACCCCCAGCATTTTTTGGGCTGTTTGTTATTTCTTGGCAAGTTTACGTTCTGTGCTTTGTCAATACTTTCTGAAGCGACCGGCACTCATACTTTTATATGGGAAACCAACGCAGGGCGGTCTGCTTCCAAATCGCCCACATCTATGTTTTCGAACGCGGTATGCGGAATTGCGAATTGCATAGTACGACCTTCACCACAGAAACGGCACTTCAATTTAAACTAAATCACTACACAACTTCAACTAAATCACTACACAACTTCAACTAAATCACTACACAACTTCAACTAAATCCCTACACAACTTCAACTAAATCACTACACAATTTCAAGTATATCACTACACAATTTAAACTATATCATAACACAATTTAAACTAAATCACTAACACAGCTTCATTAACTGGTGAAGAAGATGAAGTAGGAAGGAATGATATGACAGAATTGGGCAATGTGATGCTCATGGACAGAACTAAACAAATACCAAGGAATCAACATAGGGAGGAATAGACGCCGTCGCTGGGTAGGACAAACAGTGAGAAAAACCTGATGATAATAACACGTCTTTTGTCTATATAAGACCAACGAAACAGCGGGATACCTAAAACCACGGAGAAGGGATTCTGAGATAGATGGATAAGAATCGGGAACAGAAGGATGGAAGAGATATCAAAGGATATGACGGGGTAATATCTTCAGCAAAGGCATTTATAAAAAGACATAAAATAAGCAGTAAAGATAAACAATACATACAGAACAGGTTATACCTGGCATGCACAAGCTGTTGTGAAAAGTATCAGAATGATTGCGTACGTAAACAAGTTAATCTAAAACACTAGACAAGCTAGAAGATGGTCTGGTTTGTTGGAGAGCCTGTCTCTCACAGTAGCACTGGAGACAAATAGCGCCTGTCTCTCACAGTACCGCTGGAGACGGCCTAGCGAGATGTTGCATCCTCTTGTCAGTACGATCAAGTCCAAGACCAGGTTAAAACAAACGTCTTAAAAGTCGAGAGGATCGACTTCACTGCCACCGGGTTTTATCCCATATGACTTAGTCTCTTTACTGCAGGACGGTATGCCGAAAGCGTCGCCCAAAGCATTAACTCCGTAACTCCAGCGACGACCCCAGGAGTCCTCCAAGAAAATGCACTCATCAACCGAAAGATGTAGCCCGGAATCGATCCCACCAACCTTCGGAGCACGAGGCAAACCGATTGACCACTTCGCCATCGGCGACTCCCGATTTTCCTGACAAGATTTACGTTCAGTAGCTTCCATTGCTGTGTGAAAGAGGAGCGAATGTTAACCTCTGGCTATGTAGGGAATGAACCACACCACCAGCGCCATCGGGGTTTAAGAACCGAAAGCTCTGATCCTTTCGGACAAGATTGATCTCTAACGAAATAGAGGGGAAACCTAAACACACCCGGAGTAGAAAATTAGAGACAGATGGCTAATATAGAAGTAGAGAATTAGAGACAGATGGCTAATATAGGAGTAGAGAATTAGAGACGGATGAAAAATATAGGAGTAGAGAATTAGAGACAGATGAATAATATAGGAGTAGAGAATTAGAGACCTGTGAACAATATAGGAATAGAGAATTAGAGACAGATGACTAATATAGGAGTAGAGAATTAGGGACCAGTGAACAATATAGGAGTAGAGAATTAGAGACAGATGGCTAATATAGGAGTAGAGAATTAGAGACAGATGACTAAAATGGGAGTAGAGAATTAGAGACTGATGAACAATATGGGGTAGACACGGATGGAAAGAGATATCAAAGAATATGACAACGTAACACGATTAATAAAAATCATTGATATACAACCAACATGCAAAAGCTTTTGCGAAAAGCATCACACGGAAGTACTGCGTAAACAAGTGAACTGCACGTCAGACAAGCTACCATCTGGTCCGGTTTCCTTTAGAGAAAATCCGTCAGACCGTATCAGCACGGCTTGAGACGATCTAGAATCTAAATGGGTGGGCACATCAAATTGCGAATGGAAGTGTTTATTCCCAAACGGTTCTGGTCACGTGACGTCTATATCTTCTATATTAGAGAAGCAGTACAAACTGGCATATCATTGGGGGGTCAGTATAATGTATTAAGTATAAGCTACGGTTAGGGTTAGGGAATACATGTTAGGAATACATATTCCAAGGCCCCGTTTGGGAATAAAGTCTCGCATTGCGAATATGTCGGTCCCTCCAGGTCTGGCATTGATGCAGCTCTGGTTCTATCCTCCTGGCTGCTGGGGCCCCGGGAGGAAAAGGGGTGTGCGGTGGGGTGGAAAGGAGGCCAGGTACTCTTCTATTTGTGACAGTAGTTACAGCTGAGATAAAGCGGCCAAGGTTGCGGGGTAATTACTTCTGTTGGGAGGGGGAGATAAGAAATAGGTCACCGAGGAGTTACTCCGTGAGAAATACGATTTGTTTGCATCATGTTATTATTTGAAATGTTGTTTTTTATTTGCTTATACATATTGTTTTTCTTTTTAACTTATAAATGTAGATAGAAGTCATTAGTCATTAGTCGCAGTTCCAACTTCACGGCAAAGGGTTGTCACTATTATGCTCCGTTCCTGTGCCAGTGAATATCACACAAAATGCTCCTCACTGCCCCGTGTAAAAAGTATATATGCATTTTGAATAACGAGACACAAACAATAGATTGCACGATTATTGCCTGGCATATTTCGCTGCATCTCGTCAGGTACATCTGCAGAAATCACACAACTTACGTAAATTAACTAGATAAATCCTTCAAGTTGAAATATACACATATTCGCACAGTAATGTCAATTATCTACCACGGTAATTTTAAGCTGACTAACATGTCTTTCTGTTTGAACAATTCTGGCTTGCGTTGATTGATCATAATTGCTTCTGCAAACTTTAACAAGCGAGTATTTTGTGTGTTAAACAACACGCGAAAGTCGTGCTCTAGTCCACCACATGCCGCTTTCGATAATGTGCCTACCAATTGAAGACGCCGGGAGCTTCCGGTGTGTCGGCCCCCCGAGGCTAGCATCTCCCTTTTTATTGGGGGTTTTTTAATCTTTTTGTTTTTTTTACCCCCATTTTAAGGTTTAAATTTTTTCTGGGAAACCACTTTTTTGGCTTATAAAAATTCAAAAGGCTGTTGTCGAAATGGGGGGGGGGGGGGGGGGGGTGAGTGGTGAGGAGTGGAAAATAAGTAGTGATCAAAGGCTGTTGCAGCGGAATTAGAAAATTGATAAAAGCCCTAGATAAGGAGTGGGAAACGAGTTGTGATCCAGATCTGTTGCAAGGGAGTTAGAAAGTTGATAAATGCCGTAGATAGAGACTCTGTCTGCTAGTTAATTGTCTGTTTCTGTGTGTTCTCGTTTTGTGGTCAACATAATCAGGGTGGTGATACATCAAACATCAACAACACAAGACTTTCTGCTGCAACTTATCTATTTGGCCGAAAAGTTTGGCAGCATATGTTGAGGCACTGAAATTCATATAGGAGAAGGATTATTTAAATCTGAAAGATACAGGGGTAAGATTAACTCTTAGTGATAGAGGGACATGATTAATTCTTAAAGATAAAGAAGAATGATTATTTAGTTCTTAATGATACAGGGGCAGGATTAACTCGTAAAAATACAAGTGCCAGATTAGTTAATTCTTAAAGATACCGAAGTATGATTATGTAGCTCTTAACTGATTAAAGCCAATGGGATGATTAATCGTCTTAAGCGACTTCCCGCATCTGCCATGAGATTACATACTGTAGTTTTCCATATACAACCCACTTTAATTTGATGTATAATACAACATGTCTTCTTTCATATTAACAACTTTAAAGTCATAACCGTCACCCACCCCGATTTCCCATTTTCCGCCATCCATTTTTTGTTTGGTCGACACCTACGTTTGTTTGGCACTGAATATGTTAAATATAGAGGAGAATCATTATTGAACGCTTAACATTAAACTTTCTAAATGTTTCGTGTATAACTATGTATTAGATAATTTTTTTTTAAAAGTTGCGTATCCCTTACGGGACGTTGCAGTCAACACCAGCATTTTTCACCTGCTGTTGATGTACTAGGTAAGTGTTACGTTCAGTAGTTTGCCATTGCTTTCTTAACGACCGGCTCCCATACCAGCACGTTATAACACAACGCGACATGGTCTGCTACACAAATCGCTCGTAGCTGAGCTTCGAACGCCTGGTACCCGGCTCACGAATCGCGTTCACAAGCCTTTAGCCACGGAGATTAGTATAGATTTATAAAATAAATCGCAGAAATAATTAGCTCTTAACTTCAACTAAGTTAAAGTTTGTTGCATACACTTTATAGGAAGTGAACCCCAGCATTTTTTGGGCTGTTTGTTATTTCTTGGCAAGTTTACGTTCTGTGCTTTGTCAATACTTTCTGAACGACCGGCACTCATACTTTTATATGGGAAACCAACGCAGGGCGGTCTGCTTCCAAATCGCCCACATCTATGTTTCGAACGCGGTATGCGGAATTGCGAATTGCATAGTACGACCTTCACCACAGAAACGGCACTTCAATTTAAACTAAATCACTACACAACTTCAACTAAATCACTACACAACTTCAACTAAATCACTACACAACTTCAACTAAATCCCTACACAACTTCAACTAAATCACTACACAATTTCAAGTATATCACTACACAATTTAAACTATATCATAACACAATTTAAACTAAATCACTACACAGCTTCATTAACTGGTGAAGAAGATGAATAGAAGGAATGATATGACAGAATTGGCAATGTGATGCTCATGGACAGAACTAAACAAATACCAAGGAATCAACATGGGAGGAATAGACGGCGGCGCTGGGTAGGACAAACAGTGAGAAAAACCTGATGATAATAACACGTCTTTTGTCTATATAAGACCAACGAAACAGCGGGATACCTAAAACCACGGAGAAGGGTTCTGGAGATAGATGGATAAGAATCGGGAACAGAAGGATGGAAGAGATATCAAAGGATATGACGGGGTAATATCTTCAGCAAAGGCATTTATAAAAAGACATAAAATAAGCAGTAAAGATAAACAATACATACAGAACAGGTTATACCTGGCATGCACAAGCTGTTGTGAAAAGTATCAGAATGATTGCGTACGTAAACAAGTTAATCTAAAACACTAGACAAGCTAGAAGATGGTCTGGTTTGTTGGAGAGCCTGTCTCTCACAGTAGCACTGGAGACAAATAGCGCCTGTCTCTCACAGTACCGCTGGAGACGGCCTAGCGAGATGTTGCATCCTCTTGTCAGTACGATCAAGTCCAAGACCAGGTTAAAACAAACGTCTTAAAAGTCGAGAGGATCGACTTCACTGCACCGGGTTTTATCCCATATGACTTAGTCTCTTACTGCAGGACGGTATGCCGAAAGCGTCGCCCAAAGCATTAACTCCGTAACTCCAGCGACGACCCCAGGAGTCTCCAAGAAAAATGCACTCATCAACCGAAAGATGTAGCCCGGAATCGATCCCACAACCTTCGGAACGCGAGGCAAACCGATTGACCACTTCACCACGGCGACTCCCGATTTTCCTGACAAGATTTTACGTTCAGTAGCTTGCCATTGCTGTGTGAAAGAGGAGCCAATGTTAACGTCTGGCTATGTAGGGAATGAACCACACCACCAGCGCCATCGGGGTTTAAGAACCAAAGCTCTGATCCTTTCGGACAAGATGATCTCTAACGAAATAGAGGGAAACCTAAACACACCCGGAGTAGAAAATTAGAGACAGATGGCTAATATAGAAGTAGAGAATTAGAGACAGATGGCTAATATAGGAGTAGAGAATTAGAGACGGATGAAAAATATAGGAGTAGAGAATTAGAGACAGATGAATAATATAGGAGTAGAGAATTAGAGACCTGTGAACAATATAGGAATAGAGAATTAGAGACAGATGACTAATATAGGAGTAGAGAATTAGGGACCAGTGAACAATATAGGAGTAGAGAATTAGAGACAGATGGCTAATATAGGAGTAGAGAATTAGAGACAGATGACTAAAATGGGAGTAGAGAATTAGAGACTGATGAACAATATGGGGTAGACACGGATGGAAAAGATATCAAAGAATATGACAACGTAACACGATTAATAAAATCATTGATATACAACCAACATGCAAAAGCTTTTGCGAAAAGCATCACACGGAAGTACTGCGTAAACAAGTTGAACTGCACGTCAGACAAGCTACCATCTGGTCCGGTTTCCTTTAGAGAAAATCCGTCAGACCGTATCAGCACGGCTTGAGACGATCTAGAATCTAAATGGTGGGCACATCAAATTGCGAAACGAAGTGTTTATTCCCAAACGGTTCTGGTCACGTGACGTCTATATCTTCTATATTAGAGAGCAGTACAAATTGGCATATCATTGGGGGGGGGGGGGGGGGGGTGGGGGTCAGTATAATGTATTAAGTATAGGCTACGGTTAGGGTTAGGGAATACATGTTAGGAATACATGTTCCGAGGCCCCGTTTGGGAATAAAATCTCGCATTGCGAATATGTCGGTCCCTCCAGGCCTGGCATTGATGCAGCTCTGGTTCTATTCTCCTGGCTGCTGGGGCCCCGGGAGGAAAAGGGGTGGGTTGGGGGTGAAAAGGAGGCCAGGTACTCTTCTATTTGTGACAGTAGTTACAGCTGAGATAATGCTGCCAAGGTCGCGGGATAATTACTTCTCTTGGAAGGGGGAGATAAGAAATAGGTCACCGAGGAGTTACTCCGAGAGAAATACAATTCGTTTGCATCATGTTATTATTTGGCATGTTGTTGTTTATTTGCTTATACATATTGTTTTTCTTTTTAACTTATAAAT
Source organism: Cepaea nemoralis (assembly GCA_014155875.1). NCBI lineage: Eukaryota > Metazoa > Mollusca > Gastropoda > Stylommatophora > Helicidae > Cepaea > Cepaea nemoralis. Next base: position 94,605 of record JACEFZ010028101.1, read on the forward strand.
GTAGATAGAAGTCATTAGTCATTAGTCGCAGTTCCAACTTCACGGCAAAGGGTTGTCACTATTATGCTCCGTTCCTGTGCCAGTGAATATCACACAAAATGCTCCTCACTGCCCCGTGTAAAAAGTATATATGCATTTTGAATAACGAAGACACAAACAATAGATTGCACGATTCATTGCCTGGCGTATTTCGCTGCATCTCGTCAGGTACATACTGCAGAAATCACACAACTTACGTAATTAACTAGATAAATCCTTCAAGTTGAAATATACACATATTCGCACAGTAATGTCAATTATCTACCACGGTAATTTTAAGCTGACTAACATGTCTTTCTGTTTGTACAATTCTGGCTTGCGTTGATTGATCATAATTGCTTCTGCAAACTTTAACAAGCGAGTATTTTGTGTGTTAAACAACACGCGAAAGTCAGTGTCTCTGTCCACCACATGGCCGCTTTCGATAATGTGCCTACCAATTGAAGACGCCGGGAGCTTCCGGTGTGTCGGCCCCACGAGGCTAGCATCTCCTGTGTGTTGTATCTTGTTGACCCATTGAGGTATGTGTTCTGACACTCGTTTGTTAAGCTGTCTCTCTGTTCTACCAATGTAGAAGGCCTGGCATCTACATGTGAATTGGTAAATACAATTGTATGTGGCGTACAGAGGAACAGGCTCTTTGACTGTTAGTGTAGGAATCGGTACTGTTTTATATCTAATGACTGGAGTTGCAGCACAGAATGTTCGGCCTACTGCTGTAGTAAGCCGGTCTTGTAGACGTTGCATTACGTCATCCCCTCGAAAGGTTAGCTGGATGAATACCTTGAGTTTAGGGACTGTAGTTACGTCTGGTCTTGGTTTGGGTTGTTGGCAGTGGCGCTTTATAAATCCTGTGGAGTACCCATTCAGGTTTAAGACATTCTTCAGAGTTTCAATTTCCTCTGTCAGTGTGTCCTGGGTGCATATCTTTCTAGCACGGTCAAACAGGGTCCGTACTAAGCCCCGTTTGTACTGGACAGGTGTGAAGCTCTGAAAATTTAGGTATTGGCCAGTCCATGTTCCTTTGCGATACACCGATCTTTGAATTGTGCCATCTGCTCTACGTCTCATTAGAATATCTAGGAACGGTAACGCCTCGTTGTGTTCATGTTCCATAGATAGAGAGATGTTTTTATGCATCTTGTTCACTATGGCCTGGAACGATGTTGCTTGTAGCTCGTCTGTGGTGATAATTAGTATATCGTCCACATAACGACGGTAAAAGGTCAAGTTGTTGATGTCTGAGGATCTCTTTTCTTCTAAATGTGCCATGAAGATGTCCGCTAGAATAGGACCAAGAGGACTCCCCATGGCCACTCCGTCAATTTGGCGGTATGACTTAGTTAAATTGAATTGCATGTTGGCGGTACATAGTAGTAGTAGCCTCTCCAGAATATGCATTTTGTCAGCAGGGTATCGCTACAGTTTTCACAAAACCTAAATACAAAACAATCACATTTAGCCACGAAACAATTATGGGTCTTAGCGATGCATTCATGGAATCATCAACACTCAGTGTAGACTAAACCATCATAGAATTTCATGTAGGGGTACCAGATGGAAGCATCAACACTCACTGTAGGTACACCGTCATAGTATTTCATAAAAGGGTACAATAACAGAAAATTTAACACTCAACGTAAGCTAATAGTCATAGTAAGTCATGTAGGGGTACCATGATGGAAGCAACAACACGCACCGTCATAGTATTTCATATATCAGTAATATAATAGAATCGTCAACACAGTGTAGACTAATCGTTATAGTATTTCATGTAGGTGAGCTATGACAGAAATATTCAGACTTAGCGTTAGCTTTATAACATAGTGGTTCATTTAACAGTACTATAATGGAATCATGGTAACTCTGGTTAGACTAACCGTCATAGTATTTCATATAATGATATCATGATGGAAGTATCCACATACAGTGTAGACTAACCGTCATAGTCTATAATGGAATCATCAACACAATATACCCTGACCGCCATAGTATTTCATGTAGGGGTACCATTATGAAAGCATCGACATACAGTATAGTCATAGTATTTCCAGTAGCAGTATTATAATGTAATCATCAACACTAGTTCGGTGTTGGTTTACCAAATGTCTTATATCCCTTAAAACGCCTTCAAATCTCCGGAAACTCTCTGCTTAGCACCTAAGTCCTTCATCCTCAGGAAGGCTGTTGTCTCAGTCACTCCATCGAAGTGACCAGTTGCACAAAGATAGATAACTGCAGGTAATATGTCTGCTCTGTCAGTTGATGTACCCTCCACGACACCCGCAGGACCAGCCAAAACGTCTTGCTTTTCGTTCCCTTGACACCAGCGCGTTTGGGCGGAACAACTAAAATAATAGTCTTAACAATGGATTTCTAACTGACTTAAACCTCCTGCTCCTAGCTGGTTCTGTGACACAAGATCGTATGGACTACAAGTAACCGTTGCTTAACCTTGATATCGCGAATGTGTTATGTTACGGTATATTCTGTTACGTCGAACGATGCCACTGCAAATAACGCATTCTCATGCGTGCTCATTCCTCCAATGCAACAGCCAATATAAAGTATTCCTGCTCGGTTCCCTTAGGATATGGTTATATCTCCTCTCTTGACCCCGAAGGCGGCGTTGACGTGCTTGACCAGACTTCACTTTACGTGTAGTCGGTCAGTTTCCGCCAGCGAATCCGCACAGCATTGGTTATATCTGACCTGTTCATGGTTATTCCCGGTTGTATTGGGGTATTAATTACCAAAAATGGTGACATAAAGACAGAAATTAAACGACCAATATCTATTACTTCTAAAAAGCTAAAACAACTGAATAATTTGTGGCGTGGGACATATTTTTTTCGCATATCCCTTACAGGACATCTCAGTCACACCAACATTTATCAGCTGCTGTTGATGTCTTGGCAAGATTACGCTCAGTAGTTTGCCATTGCTTTCTGAGCGACCGGCTCACATACCCCGTAAGTAACCAACGCTTCCGAATCTCACGCAGTTGTGTTCTTCACGTGGATATACGGGATTACGGAGAAAGTCGTAAACCCCCACGTAGGACAGACAGACCTACAAAAATTAGATTATTAAAATCATGCATCTTTCCCATTGCAACATACGCCTGTGAGATCTGTAGGCTTGCTAAACACGTTGAACAGAGCATAAATACCTTGGAATATAAATGTTATAGACGGGTTCTAAGAATATCTTGGGTAAAGAGAAGAACAAATGCATCAATACAACAAGATCTGAATATTGAAGAAGTTTGACTACTAAAGACGATAACACAAAGAAAATTGAAATATTTTGGTCACTTGAAACGTAATGAAAGTTAGGAGAGAACAATAATGGAGGGGTATATGCCCGGGAAGAGAACGAACGAACGAACGAACGAACTTTATTTTAAAAGTGTAACAAATTGGTCACACAGGCCCGTCTTACATTCGGCCCTTTCGATAACTCATCTTTCATTCATCAAATGTGCATGTTACATTTACATAGGAAAAAAAACATTGTCAAATTGATTTTGTAAGCATAAACAATGCATATTACGCATGGTACATTCACAGAGAAAGAGGAAGAGGATGATGCGTGCAGGATGTGGCAGATAATCTCCAGTTTGGTGTAACAGACGCGGGACATTTTGCTTATGACCGAGAGGTTTTCCGGAAGGTTGTTATGTGAGCGATGTTCTGCAAAGAACATGATACTGAATGAATGAATGCATTGGAGCTTTCTTTGCCAGCTGGTCTGCGCGATCAGGACCTTTCACTACAACATGTCCGGGTGCCTACATCCAGGAGAATGGTGTGAAGCCCGACTTCCAAAGTGAATGTAGTATTTCTGACCATTCCTAATGAAATGGAGTGAAGGTTTCAACGCTTGACTGAAAAAGAGAAAAAAAGGGTGAGAAATTATAAAAAGAGAGCACACATGAAATCATGATATATCCAACAATGTATAACAATTTCTTGCCATCTTCTCTTCATACTCTTCTACTTTTCCTTTCCTATTGTCTGTTTTCAAGAACTCTGACACGACCCCCTGAATATTAAATGTTAATTGCTTATAGAGACAATTAAACGCTTCACTTCGTCTCACAACCTATATTTTGCTGTCGTATACACGCTAATCATGACACCTACTTCACACCTCATTATTGCATCGTACACACATCGTGTTTATTCGTTCCACTCTTGCACTACTCACACATTTTCTACCGGTGTTCTACAACCTTTCCCTGACAACCTTGACCCCCATAGTGTGATGAATCATTTACGCCTGTTCTGCGCTCACCTCCGTTCCTTACTAACCCAATAAAATCTCACACAGTCACACTCCTGGCTGCCTACACTCACGATCTCTAGGCTGCTCTTTCGGTCCTGGAACATTGCGCGGGCAAAGCCTGCCTTGTTTGTCTACCGACCGCGCATGTCCGAGATACTATACTGGAACCATTGTAAACTTTTCCCAGCCTGTACCCTGCTTTTACACAAAACTTTCTACGAGCGGAGAGCTGCGAAAGAAAACCAGCGTGCCAGTTAGTTAAAGATTTATGCGTAGCGTTTCAACTTGACGTCATTTGTTGTGTAAAATATACGTGTTGTGAACACAAGCGTCTAACGATTCGAGTTTGTAAACAATCAGATCATACATGGATATTACTTTATCTTAGAAGCCCCGGTAGCTTCAGAATTTGCAATTACAGGTAAGCCAATATTATTTCATCTATCATGCAATTAATGTTTGTGAGAATCGTCTGTAAAAAGCATTATATTTCTACAGCCAGAAAATGTCAAATGTAGTGAGTTATATCACTTCATTATTCCTCTCGTGACTGTACTTGCTGCTTTATAAAGCACAAATGTTTTATTTTTTTTTTTTAGTTTGTGACTGTTTCGGAAAGTTCCTGACTATTGTTTGTAAAGGCAAAAGCTGCCACTGAAGTTGTTGCAGAATTTGTGATTTGTTTTTCTTTTCTCCTCTTTTTTTTTTCTTTTCTCCTTTTTTTCTCTTTTCTCTTCTTATTTTGTTCCCCTTTCGCTCGCTCGTTTTGAACGCAAGCATAATAAAAACACGTTCTGCTGCTGCTGCTGCTACTACTGTAACTACAACTATAACTACTACTACTACTACTACTACTACTACTACTACTACTACTACTACTACTACTACTACTACTACTACTACTACTACTACTACTACTACTACTACAACCACTACTACCACAACCACTACTACTACTACTATTACTATTACTACTACTACTACTACTACTACTACTACTACTATTACTACTACTACTACTACTATTGCTGCTGCTGTTGCTGCTGCTACTACTACTACTACTACTACTACTACTACTACTACTACTATTACTACTACTACTACTATTGCTGCTGCTGTTGCTGCTGCTACTACTACTACTACTACTATTACTACTACTACTACTACTACTATTGCTGCTGCTGTTGCTGCTGCTACTACTACTACTACTACTACTACTACTACTACTACTACTACTACTACTACTACTACTACTACTACTACTGCTGCTGCTGCTGATGCTTGCTGCTGCTGCTATCTATCTCTCTCTCTATCCCTCTCGCTATCTCTCTCTCTCTCTCTCTCTCTCTCTCTCTCTATATATATATATATATATATATATATATATATATATATATATATATATATATATATCGATCTGGAAGCCCATGTCTGTTTTATAAATTCGTCTCTATGAAGATCCGAAGACACGACCAGCAGGTAGGCAGGCAAGTGTAGTACCCACATGCTATCACTGTGCAAACATGTCCAAACAGTTAATAAATATTACCTTTATTTTAAAGACCTTTTCTGTGGCGATAGAGTTACGGACGCAATTCGTAATCCCGCATACCGCGTTCAAAATACAGCTGCAGGGGATATGATGCAGGCCGCATTGCGCTTGTTTTTATTTCATTGTATGAGCGCCGCTCGTTCAGAAAGCAATGGCAAACTACTGAACGTAAACTTGACAAGAAATCACAAACAGCCAAAATATGCCGGAGTTGACTGCGAAGTCCTGTAACCGATATGCAACTAACTGTTATTTTAAAGATAAGAACTTGAAGCTGCACGGGGCATTGCCATGGAGTCTGTTAGCGATAAAATACCAAATTCCGAACGCTCGTGGACTAAACATGACCACCATATGCCCGATCCCAACCAGTCTGTATGTGCTGGACCCAACGTCTCTATACCGACCTCACTCCGATAGCTGCAGTCCCTACTCGTGACTCTGAAAGACAATGCATTGGGCTTGGGAGTTAAAACTCAGTCAGAGATTGCGAGAATTGTATGGCTTTTCTGCCCTGATCATGTGGGTGTGTGGGGGAATGAACAGGCTGATAGGCTGGCAGGGAATACACCTCTCGGTGGTAGATTAGCTGTGGACAAGGGAGGGATGGTTGGACGCGTGTGGGACCAGGTGGAGAAAGCGGCGAAACAAACCGAGAACCCGTATGTGAAGAAGGTGATATGGCAGGCGATCGGCAGGGGTTCTGGTCGAATCTCAAACTGAGAGGGAAGATCAGGAGAACTTTCAACCAGATGGCGGTTGAAACGATTAGTAATATGACTCTTCGCTGGCTATTGAACCAGGGGAGGGAGCGCGTGAGTGCATGACACTTAACCCAGTCTTCAAGAGGACTAACATGCCTGAAGGGAGTCCCCTAGGAAATGTGGTTAAGCCGCCTGTCTAGAGCTCCATAGGTTATGGGTTCGATTCCGGTCCACGACGTTTGGTTCTCGCGTGACATTTTCTCGGTGACTCCTAGGGGTTGAGGAGTTGGTGCCGTGTGTGAGGCATTGGGCACGATATTCCCATGGACTCTGCTATTCCCTCCGTCCAACGTTTACGTGGTCGGCCTCTTCCTCTGTTTCCATCTGGTCTGTACATCATTGCTTGTTGTCGTATGCTGTTGACTGGTAACCTACTTGCATGGCCAAACCGTTTGACTTGCTGCTTTCTAATAAAATCTTGAGCTGCTTTAACCCCCACTTTAGTCCTGATTTCTTCATTTCTGATCTTATCTCTTCTTGATACGTTGAGCATTCTTCTCAGGAACCTCATTTCTGTTGTTGTGATTTTTCTTTTCTTTATTTCTGCCATTGTCCAGGTTTGGCATTGGTAGCATAGAGTTGGTAGGAATATTGTGTTGTAAAGTGCTTTCTTAGTAGTTATTTATACATGTTTGTTCTTTAGTATTGGTGCCATTTGTCCAATGAGTTGATTTGCCTTATTGCACCTATTTTCGATCTCGTCTTCTGATCTGCCATTTGATGATATTATACTTCCTAGGTACTTGAAACTCTTTACTTGTTTCAAGGGATGTTCGTTTGGGTGAATTGTTGTTGTTTGTTCTTCTTTAGTTATAGTCATTACCTCTGTTTTGCTTGTGCTAATTTTCATGTTATGTTCCCTACACATTTCGTGTAGACTATTCATGTGGTCTTGTAATTCAGCTTCTGATTTTGCTATTAGTGCTTGGTCGTCCGCAAACAGGAGTTCTCTAATGGTCAGATTTGCAGATGGTTCTTCTGTGTTCTCGTCATGCGGTATTCTTGCTGTCTCTGCTTGGCTGGTTTCTTTACATATGTTGTCTATATATGTTATGAACAAGAGAGGGGACAGGACACAACCTTGTCGTACTCCAGATCTTATGGTGAAGGGTTCTGAATGTCCTCCAGTTGCTCTCACTATGCATTCAATGTTGTTGTATAAACTTCTACATAGGTTTGTTAGATGTGTACTCACTCCATATTGTTTAAGGATTTCCCACAGCTTGTTTCTGTCTACTCTATCGAATGCCTTTTCTTGGTCGACAAAGGCTAAGTAGAGTGTTTCATTGAATTCGATTGATTTTTCTATAAGTTGTCTAAGAGCAAAAATGGCATCTGTGCATCCTTTGTTTTTCCTAAATTCAAGTTGTGTTGCGCTTAGCTGGGGTTCTAAAGTAATTAATAATCTATTTTCAAGAATTTTGCAAAATATTTTCCCAGTATGACTCAACAGTGAAATGCCTCTGTGTTGTGTGCAGTCCCTTTTGCTGCCTTTGTTTTTCCTAATTGGGATAATTATGGCGTTTCCCAAGTCTCGTGGTGTCTCTTGTTCTACCCAAACATGGTTGAATAGTCTATGTAGCCAAGCTGTTCCTACTTCTCTTGCTGCTTTAATTAGTTCATTTGGTATTTCATCCTGTCCCGGTGATTTTCTCAATGGGGCTAATCTGATGGCTTCTATAATTTTTTCTTTTAGTATGTCTGGTTCTAACAAAAAAATATGATGACATAATTTCTATAATTTCTTCTTTTAGTATGTCTGGTCCCAACAAAATATAACATAATATAAAACAATATAACATAACATAACAAAATAAAACATAATATAATATTCGGAGAATGCAACATGCTATATCTCAGTTGCTTGGGGAAAATATCGCTGACATAGAATAGAACTAGTGTCAGTCGTCAATATGTCTTCGGGGTTGTATTGTTTCCAGCAGCAGCACCTTGACTAGTCGTTGAACTACTGTGCATTTGTATGTCCTGTCAGGTGTTCGTGTTCAACTCACATCCCACAACGCCTTTAATAGAATCATCACCACAAAAGGATAACTTAAGGACATGCCGCTAATCACTTAGGTTCCTCATTGTGCTTGAATAGTTCAGACTACTCCAAAAGTGTCCAGTTAGCAGAGTACACTTTTAATGTAACTTTCAAGGTACATCTTTTCTTACAACCCCCATACTTATTGCACCTGTGGAAGTTCTGTTTGATCTGGCGGTGAAGTGATTGCACATTGATAACATTTATTAGATGTTCAGGGGGGTGATTCATGTTTGCGAGTATCATGGCAAAATTAGGAAAGGAAAGTTTGATAGGAGCTCAGCTCCTCTCGTCATCATCTTCACCTCTGTGTGCATCAGGGAACTACATCAGGTATACTCTTAGCTAAGTGTACTACAGTGTACTGAGATTCTTGTATGTGCTTGTTTATCACACTTATTTTTTCATACCATCATTCTTAAAAGTTCGAACCAATTCAGTTTATTTTATTTATTTTTTATCTGTTTATGTACTTGGGAGCCGACCAGCTCCATTTTTTATCTGTTTATGTACTTGGGAGCCGACCAACTCCATTTTTTTTATCTGTTTATGTACTTGAGAGCCCCCCGATTTCATGGCGAAGGTGTTACTGGCGCAGTTCCTAATGCCGCATACCGCGTTCGAAGCACAGCGATTTGGCAGAAGACCGCTTTGTGTTGATTTTTTAATTAAATGGTATGGATGTCGGTCGTTTAGAAAGCAGTGGCAAATTACTGAACGTAAACTTGCCAAGAAATCACAAGCAGCCAAAAAGTTATGGGGTTGACTACGACATCCTGTATAGGATATGCAACTAACTGTCGGTTGACATCCTAGTTATGTGGCCAATCTATTTCACCAGCTGTTTTGTAATTAAATCTAGCGCTGCTTTTACCTCCACTTTATTCCTGATTTCATCATTTCTGATTTTCTCTCTTCTTCACGTTGAGTATTTTTCTCAGGAATCTCATTTCCGTTGTTGTAATTATATGTGCTTGTCTATTACATAATTATGAAAACCACAATTCTTAAAAGTACGAAACAATGCACTTTTGTAAACGTTATTAATTTTTTAATGTGTTTACCAATAAAAATTAATTAAATAATTAATGTGCACATTTATGTTTTTATTATCCAATTGCTAAATTACTCCCTCATTTATATTTTTAGATATTTCTTTTTGTATTTATGTACTTTTAAACATGTAGTTATGTACTTATTTGTTTGTTCGAAATTCATATATTTTTTAACTTGCTGTCCGAGAAATTTTCTGTGAATTTATTTACCTAATTTTAATTAATTAATTAATTACTGTTAATTATCTACGATGTGCCTACCTTGTATTGTTATTTCTGTTACTGTAAAAGTATTTCTTAATTTTAATTCTGAACATTTTACCTATATTCACGCCTAAGGTTATGCTTCTAGCAGCCCCCCACCTTCTCCCTTTCCATTTCTCTATTGCTCCTACCCAAGTTCAACCTCAAAAGATAAGTTATAATTAGGGCCCACCCTAGACTCAGGTTAATAATCCCGTGACCGAATCTGCCTCATTTCGGATTTTAACCTAAAAGAGTTTGTTGTCCACGGGGATAATGATGATTTTATCCTAAAAGATTATTGTTGTCCATGGGGATAATGATAATTTTAACCTAAAAGAGATTGTTGTCCATGGGGATAATGATGATTTTAACCTAAAAGATTATTGTTGTCCATGGGGATAATGATGATTTTAGCCTAAAAGATTATTGTTGTCCATGGGGTTAATGATGATTTTAACCTAAAAGAGAGTGTTGTCCATGGGGATAATGATGATTTTAACCTAAAAGAGATTGTTGTCCATGGGGATAATGATGATTTTACCCCAAAAAGAGATTGTTATCCATGGAGGTAATGATGAAAGCAATGGCAAACTACTGAGCGTAATCTTGCCAAGAGATCAACATACAGCTGAAAGATGCTGGTGTTGACAGCTAAGTCCTGTAAAGGATATGCTAAAAAAAAAATGATGATTTTACTACACACAAAAAAAGAAGAGATTGTTGTCCTTGGAAATAAAATGATGATTTTAACAAAAAAGAGATTGTTGTCCATGGGGATAATGATGATTTACCCCCCCCCCCCCTCCCCCAAAAAAGAAGAGATTGTTGTCCTTGGAAATAATGATGATTTTTACCAAAAAGAGATTATTGTCCATGGAGATAGTGATGATTTTACCCCAAAAAGAGATTGTTGTCCATGGGATAATGATGATTTTAGCCCAAAAAGAGATTGTTGTCCATAAGGATAATGATGATTGTATCCCAAAAAGAGATTGTTGTCCATTGGGATAATGATGATTTTACCCCAAAAAGAAATTGTTGTCCATGGGGATAATGATGATTTTACCCCAAAAAAGAGACTGTTGTCCACGGGGATAATGATGATTTTAACCTAAAAGAGACTGTTGTCCACGGCGATGATTTGTCCTCCTCAGCCTACCCTACACTTTAGACATGTCTTGTATGTACGTGAGTGTATGCGCGAATCTGTTGTCCGTGAACTATGTACACGTGAAAACGTTAATGGAAAGAGTCATCTTACGGTAGAACTGCCGCAGTAGTCAAATTGATAAATAAGACTGCACGCGCACACTAGGTCAGACCATTATGAAATGAAATTACCATTGACTTTCACCGCCTTTTCCCACCAATGAAAATTGCAGGACCTATTTACCAAGCAGATTCCAGTCTCTCATTTCCGGCTGAGAATTTTATAATAATAATAATAATAATAATAATAATAATAATAATAATAATAATTATTATTATTATTATTATTATTAGTAATAAGTATTATTTCTTCTTCTGCTTATTTTATTTTATTTATTTATTATTATTATTATTATTTTATTCTATTTATTATTTATTATTATTATTACTATTTGCGTTAGCTAGCTTTTAACCCGAGCGTAGTTCACACACATATTACTACTTTTAGTAGTTGCCACCAGTAGTGTGTGCACTGGTCAGAATTTGCGTGAGGGTTAGCTTTCCCTATTACCAGTGTCCCTCGCCATCAGGCCAACCATCTTCACCGTCTGAGATACTTGTAATTAACGTCCACAAGTCAAGGTCAAGAAGTCAACGCTTAAAAACATTGACCGGCGTGTGAAACGAATCCACTGCTCCGCGCTCAGAAGAAAACGCTCTGCGCGTTAAACTTCTCAGCCACGCTAACATCGCACCTGAGGATTGAACTCGGACCAGCGTGGTGTCTAGCCAGTGAATAAACCACTATGCCACACGATGCATCATGTACACGGAACGTGCGTGTTCGCCAAGTTCTAATTCTGGAAAATGTAGATAAAGATTATATTGCATGAGTTCAAGGTCTCAAATATGGCGTCGATCCCACCATTCTTAGCGGAGGTAAGCGAATATCCGTCTGCCATGAAGTTTTTTTGCTTTTATCATTAGTCTACCGCTCCAGCAGATAACAAGAATATCCAATGGCAAGAGGCATAATTAGGATCGTGGAATTTTGCGATTATGTTTAGAGACATATCAAAAAGAGAGAAATTGATGAAATCAGAACTATAGTGGGGCTAAAAGCCACGCTAGATTTCATTAGAAACGGTTCGGCCACATAACTAGACTACCAATTGACAATATACCACAACAAGCAATGAAGTACATACCAAATGGAAGCAGGAGAAGAGACCGATTATGTAAACGATGGAAAGAGGGAATACCAGAGTCCATGATAATCTCGATATATGAAGCCCATAAGCGGGCGCACTCTCGCTGTTTATGCTACACCTGGACACCACAAGGTACAAAAGGGACAACATGAGATAAGATACAATTTCAAGAGATTCTAGTTTTTCAGAGTGACCCCAGGCTATCCTGTGTGACGTCAGGCTACCTCTTGTAACATCAGGATAGTTCAGATAACCTCGGGCTACCCCGGGTGAGCTCGGGCTACCCAGGGTGATCTTAGGCTACTTCGTGTGACCTCAGGCTACTTCGCTGCAAACTCAAACGATCTACAACTGTTTGACTTTATGATAATAGAGATTGCAATAAAAAGGACTATCTTTGAATATCAAGAAAACATCTACAATTATTAAACTGATAAAACGCCCTCCTCGTCAATTTCTTAACACTTCATAAACTACGGTCATAGAGCTAACAAACAAAAAGTGTTTCCTATTCTGGATGTCACGAACAATAAACGATTGCCCAAATATATCTAGGCCACAACAATTAAGCTTTTCAAGTCGGTTTTGTGCAAATAGAAAGATTTTGTTTTACATTTGGAATGACCGTGGGGATAACAAATGCTCCACAGTGGAACAATACTTGTGACTATGAAGTTTAAGTATTTTAGTCAAAGTATTATTCATTTATTCACTTAATACTATATATATCGCTGCAGTATGCACTCAACGAGATGTAGCGAAATGTTCCAGGCTATAAATCGTGCAACATATTGTTTGTGGTTTATGTGTTTAGATGCAATCGTATTTGTCTTTCTGCTACAGTTTCCTAACTGGGATTGTAAATGATAACATATTGTTTATCTTACCAAGGATTATACTTTTAATTTTCTAATGAGAGTTCAGTAGATACAATCTTTGAATAAGAAAGACACAAACAATAGATTGCACGATTTATTGCATGGCATATTTCACTGCATCATTTTACTCACATCGGCAGACCTGAGATGAAGTTACACAACAGAGTGGTCAAACACATATCCAATCGGATTGACAAGATAGTACAAAGAGATGATAGAAACCTGGCCATGTCGACACACCACAAACCTAATATGTTATCAGCTGGACGGCACGTTTTTGAAACCGGTCAAGTGATTGAAAGAAACAATGCGTTTCGTGTGTTGTTTAACACGCAAAATAGTCGTTTGTTACAGTTCGCAGAAGTCATCACGATTAATCTTCATAGACTAATTTTGTGCAAAGAGAAAGACACAACAATGAGTTTGAAATTACAGTGGTAGATAATTGCAATTACTGTGCGTACATGTGTATATTTCAGCTTGAAGAATGCATCTAGTTACTTTACTTTTTGTTGCTTGACTTCTGCAGTATATATCCGATGAGATTCAGCGAAATATGCCAGGCAATAACTCGTGTAATCTATTGTTTGTGTCTTCGTTATTCAGATACTGTCTTGTTTAGTTTTTAAATGATAATAATCCGTTTTCCCTACTAAGAGTTGAATAGATAAAATAGTGTTTACCTCTGCAGGATTTACACCCGACTTTTCCTAACATACAGCTGATACTCTAACTAACTTTGGGGGCTGAGTGGTCTCGAGGTATGGTGTCCGCCTCGAGTGCTGGAGGTCCCGGGATCAGGCCCTGGTGAGGACCGTGATTTATTTAAAAAATCCACCTGGACTTCCAGTAATAAAATGTCCCCTGGTCTCTGGGTAGTGAGATCGGACGCCCGTGTGTATTATTGCGCACGTAAAAAATCCCTTGGCAGTTGGAAATCGAAAAAGAGTAGCCTAACGGCGCTGCCCGGGCAAAATTTTGAGTTAAAAATCTACCCAAAAGTATTTCAAGATCCTCGCCGATGCAACGAAGTTCGTGCATTGAGCTGAGTTTCTCCAGATTCAGGTTTGAGTTAGGAGGAAAACGGAGCACTTATGGGTTAAACCGTGTGCCGTGATGTTGATCCGACGACTAAACTAAACTAAACTAAACTCTAACTATTCAGACCACCTGTTCCTGAACTACAACTCAGCTAGTTCAATCAACCTACAACAATAGATGTGTTACGGTACAGGTAAGTGTCAGAATTTGTATGGGCTAGCCAAAGCCGTGTCTACCTGACAAGGTTAGTTGTACGCATGCGTGCCAGAGTAGAGTCTCGTGCACTGGTGGGAACACGTGTCAACAACCAGCGAACACATGCTTTTGGGGATTTTTCTTCTCTATTCCTCTTCTTCTTCTAGCCACTTTTTTTTTTCATCTTCTTATAGCAATTTATTTTGTTCTCCTTAATGCCACTTCTTTTTCTTCCTGTAGCCATTTTTTGTTCTTCGTATAGCCACTTCTTGTTCTTCTTATAGCCACTTGTTGTTCATCTTATAGCCACTTCTGTTCTTCTTATAGCCGTTTCTTGTTAGTCTTCTTTACCTGTTTTAACTCTTCTTTGTCGTCTTCTTTTTCCTCATCGTCTTCTTATAGCCACTTCTTGTTCTTCTTCTAATAGCCACATCTTGTTTTTGTTATAGCCACTTCTTGTTCTTCTTATAGCCACTTATTGTTTTTCTTGTTGACCTTTCTTGCTCTACTTCGTCCTCTTCTTCTTCCTCCACCACCAACACCAACCTTCTACTCTTCATTCTCCTCTAGCTCTTGACTCTACACTTCCCTCATCTTCTTCTGCTGCTGCTTCTTCTTTCACCTCCTCAACATCCACATTCGCATACTTCGTTAGTCCTCAGATTCATGGCTGTGGGGGTTTCGTCAAACCTTCTTATGCAGCTGCGTCACCCAGAAGTCAGTGTATCCGAGTTTAACATGCAAATTTGAAATGATTACACCGTCTAGAGCAGTGGTTCTCGACCTTTTTTTTTTGGCCCATACCCCCCTTTACCATATGCTCAGAACGTCATCCCCCTCCCCCTTTTTCGAATTTCCTCCCTATAACCCTCCCACCCTTACACAGTATACATAAAAATGAAAGCTAAATTTATTAACACATACTAGAACAAGTCTAGACATCTACATAAAACGTGATTTGTGGGTCCACTTACGTTGTAAAACGAATTTCATAACGGTGAGAAGTACAGAACCCTGAAATTTAGAGGGAAAAACGATATCAACTAATTGGTTCTTGTATTAATGCGATCTTGAAATAATCTTAATCCCCCCTCCCCGTCCCCCGGAAACCCTAAAATCATCACCCCCCTGGGGGGAATTCCCCACCGGTTGAGAACCACTGGTTTAAAGAATAATCGTATGAGGCATCGGGCTGTATCTACTCCTGAGTTTTGAAATTCATCACGACACTCGGGAGACTGCTGCCAAAGGCCAACATTCGTGGCGTACATTATTACACAAGGGTTTACTCACTTGTGAAGCAAACAGGATTGCAAGAGATGTAGAAAAAAAAAGGCCGGACAAAAAGAAACCACTGCAGGAGATCCTCCTCCTGGAACGTCAAGCATTCTTTGCCCACATTGTCAAAGAACATTTCGAGCTAAAATAGGCCTTACCAGCCATCTTACAACTCACGGCTCCAAACTTTCAACCTCACTGGATAAAGTGAATGGTCATCATAATTCTTGATGGACAAACACCACCAACCTTGGCTAGATTTTATGTCTCTGTATATTTTACTAGCGCGGAAGTCTAGCGGCATATTCTACACGATTCATCACTGCTGGAGTATGTTTAGCAGCGCGACCTGTACACTGGAATTTTTAGACCTTATCCGAGTAGAGTAGGTATCTGATCTCACTAACCAAAAGACCTGGGGAGCGTGTGGCAATATTAGTTACGCATATAAGGTTAGTTGCATGTCTAGTTAATATCTTCTTATACCATATCCAAACAATTTGACTGTCTACTTCAGTGGTTCTCAGCCTAATTTGGCCCGTGCCCCCCTTCACCATATTTTCAGAACGTCATTCCCCCCTTTCGTATTTCCTACCTAAAAATTTGGCCCGTGCCCCCCTTCACCATATTTTCAGAACGTCATTCTCCCCTTTCGTATTAACTACCTAAAAATTTGGCCCGTGCCCCCCTTCACCATATTTTCAGAACGTCATTCCCCCCTTTCGTATTTCCTACCTAAAAATCCCCTCTCCCGCGCCCTTACACAGTATATGTAATAATGGAAGCACATACTAAAACAAGTCTAGACGTCCACATGAAACGTGATTTGTGGGTCTACTAACTTTATAAAATGAATTTTAGAAGGGTGAGACGTACAGAACCGTAAAGTATGAAGGGAAAAACAAGATCAAGTAATAGGTTCTTGTATTAACGCGATCTTAAAATAATCTTAATTCCCCCCCCCCCCCTTTTTGGAAACCCCCCCCCCCCCCCCCCCCTCTTAGGGGGGGGGGGAATTCCCCACTGATTGAGAACCACTGGTCTACTTCTAATTTCTCTAATCAATTTACGGTTTTCATTTGCTTCTTGTAGGACTTGCAAATTGGGTTTTCTGTCTGTCCATGGTATTCTGTGTATTTTACTCTCTTCCCTTCCAACCTTACCGTTGTGGCGACATACTCCCGCTTTCCCCGTCTCTTGACATGCCAACAGAATGTGGACAGCCGTCTTCTTGTGCGAGTAACCGTTTCTCTGTGTGAGTTAACCTCTGTCAAGATATCTTTACTGCTCTTTTTATCTGTCCACACGGTGTTCTCATCATTCTATCATTCTCATATGTATTCTGGTCCACACATTTATGGGTCTAGCACTTATATATATATATATATATATATATATATATATATATATATATATATATATATATATATATATATATATATATATATATATATATATAACATGGCAATTTTATTTAAATATAGCGCGCAAAGTCGAAGCATTTCCACACCCAGACACGAACATAGCCCTTTTGGCAGGTAACTGCTGGACCTTGAACTTGAAAACATTGCAATGGGAAAAAAAAACATGTTTACGGTATAGCATATGACTCATAAACAAAACCTGATTCTAGACTGGAGCACATAGATCACAGCTAGACGTATGTCGAGTTAGTAACCGCACGGACGTTAATACTGCGGAAAAAAAAATAAAACCACACTGTGTTTTCTCAAGCATTTGCCATTAGCATGTGTGTGCTTTTTTGTAAAAATGGATACACAAAGAATTAAAGCATTTCTAGAAATCGTGATACGTCAGATGGCATGAAGAATCTAAGGCACAACACATGCAAACGAACAGAAGTAAACAATTTAATAAAACATATTTTTCCCGAAGCAACAAACAGTGGTGACTCATGTAGCATTTCAAAAACAATAACGAAGACAATCGCAGCAGTGATCATACATTTAACAGAAAGAGTCTTAAAATGTTAGTTTATCAAGAAGAATACAGATATTGACAGACTACAAATTCTGACAATTGGAAGCACATGGCGCATTAGCTGTATCATGTCTGGGAAAACTGAACGTGGCGCATTAGTTGTACCATGTCTGGGAAACTGAAATACTTTTGCTACATCAAACAATGCTCGTTCTGTGGCAAAGGGGTTACGAATGCAATTCATAATCCCGCATATCGCTTGCGAAACACAGCCATAGGTGATTCTCTAATTAGTTTGCGATTTTAATTTGCTTCTTGTAGGACTTGCACAGTGGTTTTTCTAGATAGCACCTTGCGTTGGTTTTCATTCAGTGGCATGAGTTTTATTATCCAGAAAGCAATGGCAAAATACTGAACGTAAACTTGCTAAGGAATCACAAACAGCCAACAAAATGCTGGGGTAGACAGCCGTATAAAGGATATGAAACTGACTGTTAACATCAAAGGTTAAGAAGAAAGAAGAGTAATGGAAGAAAAGGTCTCTGAAAGGCATGACCTAGGCTGACCAACACGATGGTGGACACAGACCCTTAAAGACATCATGAACATGTATATGGCAAAGGAAAGTGCTCAGGATCAAGAGTCTTTCATGTGGACTCTGATGCGGGCGATTTTCTGCCAATGGCGTTTTTACACGTGTACGTAATAGAGTTAGTGAAATATACTAAGTATATCCAATGGGCATATAATAGTCTATAGAACATCCTGGGCAGGCACTAGTCTGTGCGGCTTTCTAAACAAACGGGAGTCTGTGAGGCATACTGGACAGACACTACTCTCTGAGTCTATTAGTCTGTGTGGTATCAAGGCCAGGTGCTAAGATGTGGGGCATTCTGGTCAGAATGTCTGTGGGACATCCTAAGCAGATATTATTATATGTGACATCCTGGACAATTATTAACAAGTGGGACATTCTACGTTAACTATAGTCTTTTAGAAATCCTGGGTAGACACTAGTCTGTGGAACATCCTCGGTAGGCGCAAGTCTGAGGGACATCCTGGGCAGACACTAGACTGTGGAACATCCTGGGCAAATACTAGTCTGTACAGCATCCTAGTTAGACGCTAGTCTATGGGACATCATGGGCAGACACTAGTCTGTGGGACATCCTGGGTAGACGCTAGTCTGTACAACATCCTGGCTAGACACTAGTCTGTGGAACATCCTCGGTAGACGCAGTCTGTGGAACATCCTGGTGTGTAGAAAATCTTGAGTAGACAGTAGTCTGTGGAACATCTTGGAGAGACGCTAGCTTGTGAAAAATCCTGGGCAGACGCTAGTCTGTAGAACATCATGTGCAGATTATAGTCTGTGGAACATCCTGGGGAGACGCTAGTATGTTGCACATCCTGGGTAGACGTTAGCCTGTGAAATATCCTGGGCAGACGCTAGTCTGCAGAGCACCCTCGGAAGACACTAATTTGGCTGACTATATGATATCGCCCATGATCTCGTCTGTAATGAGACTTGCGGAGGACATTGAATGTTAAACAACCACAAACAATCACAGCAATTCCTAGGATGATGGTAAAAAAAAATCAGCTCCCAATCCTTGCACAAGCCGCTTGGAGAACATGGTGCTTGCCTACAGAGTTGCTACTAACCATCACTATCCCTCAATTCTTGCTTGTTTGCTTGCTTGTATTCGTTGGACAACAGGATGGGAGCTCCAACGCGAAGTCCTGTATGTCGGATGAAGGCGTCCTGTTGTCCAACATCAGTGTGATGTCATACCGGACCTGAGGTTTGCGTGAGTATCTGTTGTCCCATGACTGGCTTATTGGTGTGCAGACTGGTGGTTCCTCGCTGTACAGGCAGACACTCTACGACTTCGGAGGAATCGGCGATCCTACTGACTTCAGCCAGGACCCCGAAGGGACCTGTTGCGCAGGACTCTCGACGAGGACGCGTCAGTAGGTCTTGGCCAGTATATAACCCGGCCCTGGAGCCTTGGAAAACTCTCTGCGTTTCCCCCCCCCCCCCCACCCCCAAATTCTTTTTGTCGCACAAATGAGGAATAACTGGAAATGATATTGTTATAACAGGAACAACAATAACAGTTCCGTTCTGCAGATTGTTAATTCCGCGCCTTTGTGCGATGCTTGTGTGTGTCCCTTGCCACACTTTAATCAACTGAAATAAACTGTTACTAGACTAGAGAGTAAAAGTGGTGACTTCCGCTCCCCATAGTTCATTGCTCTCATTTCCGCTTCCCTTTCTGTATTCCCCACGTTGTCACGTGCAATGAACGGCGCCAATTACTTATGTTTATATCTCTCGCGAAAACACGCGCGTCAGTGATTCATTTAATTACATCACGTGGCAGGCTATGCCAGAACACATCTCTATGTTATTTTTGTTATTGATGTTGTTGTTATTGTTTCAGTACCGCTACTGTTTGTAGCTCAGTGCTATTATTTTTAACATATTGGCTCGTTACAGTTGCTTAAGAAGCCTATACGCTTAGACGTCATTTGGCATTTCTTGGGAATAGTTTTCAGTGGAGCCTCGGTGGCATAGTGGTTAGTTACCTAGGGAGAGGTCCGGGTTCAATCCCGAGCAGTTAGTAAAGTAACTAAAGGACTCTGTTACACACGTGAAGAGCTCCGGGCATATGGTGCTGGACCCATATTTATATAGACCCATAGGCACTGGGTTGATCATGTCAGTAGCACAGCGGCCGCCTTTACTTCCATTGACATTTTCTCGTACCTACTATAGTCTGGGTCGACTTGGCAGCCCAGGTAAATTAACCCTCCTTTCTCTTATTTCCCAATGTGGATTTGAACTCTTAACAACCGGACCTTCAAGGAAGGGTCTAGTCATAGCGCTACCGCGGCTCGTAGTCCCGATAGAGGCAGGGTCTAGTCATCGCGCTACCGTGGCTCACAGTCCCGATAGAGGCAGGGTCTAGTCATCGGGCTACCTCGGTTCGCAGTCACGATAGAGGCAGGGTCTAGTCATCGGGCTACCTCGGTTCGCAGTCACGATAGAGGTAGGGTCTAGTCATCGGGCTACCTCGGTTCGCAGTCACGATAGAGGCAGGGTCTAGTCATCGGGCTACCTCGGTTCGCAGTCACGATAGAGGCAGGGTCTAGTCATCGGGCTACCTCGGTTCGCAGTCACGATAGAGGCAGGGTCTAGTCATCGGGCTACCTCGGTTCGCAGTCACGATAGAGGCAGGGTCTAGTCATCGCGCTACCGTGGCTCACAGTCCCGACAGAGGCAGGGTCTAGTCATGGCGCTAACTCGGCTCACTGTCCCGACAGAGACAGGGTCTAGTCATCTTGCTAACTCGGCTCACAGTCCCGACAGAGACAGTCTAGTCCAGTGGTTCTCGACCGGTGGGGAATTCCCCCCAGGGGGGAACTTTAGGGTTTCAGGGGGGGGGGGGGGGAGATTAAGATTATTTCAAGATCGCATTAATACAAGAACCAGTTACTTGGTATTGTTTTTCCCTTTAAATTTTACGGTTCTGTACTTCTCACCCTAACGAAATTAGTTTTATAACGTAAGTAGACCCGCAAATCACGTTTTATGTAGATGTCTAGACTTGTTCTAGTATGTGTTATTAAATTTAGCTTCCATTTTTATGTATACTGTGTAAGGGTGAGGGGGGGGGGAATTTATAAGAAAGAAATTCGAAAGGGGGGGGGGGTGACGTTCTGAACATATGGTAAAGTGGGGCATGGGCCAAAAAAGGTTGAGAACCACTGGTCTAGTCATCGCGCTATGGCGGCTCGTGGTCCCGATAGAGGCATGGTCATATTTCCGACCAGTACGACTATGCAGTCTACAGGCTTCATAACAACAGGTGCGAGACAATTTGCAAAACTTTCTGGTTGTTGTCTGGGAAGAAACGGCGACAAGAAAGGGAAGTGGCCACCTCAGCTCATATATCGTGACCCAGAGTATCCCACGGATAAAGACTTGATACTCCACTGGCAGACTCTGCAATGGCACTGCCTTTGTCTATCGTCAGCAGAAGGTTGTCTTTGGTGGTAAATAATGTATGGTGACTGACGCTGCATGAGAATTTCGTTGATTTATTTCATATGCGTGAAAACTAAGTCGTAACTGGGGCGCATGTCGGAGGAGCTGGATGAGAACTTCGTTAATTTATTTGTAAGCTAGCTGCACATAATTTACATGACATAAAGTCAACCCCAACACTGTTTTGTTTTTGCTGTTTGTGATTTCTAAGCAAGTTTAAGTTCAGTAGTTTGCCATTGATTTATGAATAGTTTGTTTTATATGTGTGACTGGAGCGCATGTTGGGGCCTGATTCGGCCTAGCAGTTTCGTTTGAGAAAATAATGGATGGAACCGGGAACTGGTAATTGTTTGGTTCTAAGTCAGTGCCTCAATAACAGACTCGTTCCGAATAAAGTATTGAGCTTTTCACCTGGGTTGTGCAAGATGTGGGTGCTTGTTATGTACCATCATTAAGAGGAATTGCTTCGATTCTTTTGTAGTCTCGCAGCATGAGCAGTTTATAAAAACAAGTAAAGATAATTCAATGGCAGAAACTGTCAAGGGGATGTGAAATACAAAGTCTTCACATTTACTGAGTCACGGCAATAGCAGTGTATTTACTACTACCACAAGTAGTACGGCAAAGACAGTTTTGGCTGTAACGATGTCAGTACTGTGGCCTGAGTGATAACATTAACCTCTGGTTTTATACAACTTAATTCTCTGAGAGTGATCAGGGAATCTTAGGCAGGTCTTACATGCACGCACTGGATTGAATACCCGCATCGGTTTACACTTTATGGAGTCAATATTATCTTCGTAACATGACCAGCTGGTATTGTGGGCAATGAAAGAGCAGATAATCTGAGTGTGACTGCCACTGCATCAGAGAGTCAACTAATAGTCTGGAGGGAATGCAGCGACAAGGAGTGACCAGGAGAACTGGCCGACACTCTGTAGTCCGGGGAAAGGTGAGCTGGATACATAATCAAATAACAGCTGGTATCATTAGAATTGAGACTCTCGGCTGGTTGTTGAAGATGAGGAAAGAGTCCATGTGGGAATATCCCGAGAACTGTGGTGTCGGTTTTGGACTCAACTCAACACAACGGATGGGGCCGATATTATAACAGCCCATGGAGAGTTTAATCGAAACGAGAAATTTCATCCGGATGAATCAACAATAACAGTTATAATGCAAATATTCAACTTGAAGAGCTGTATTGACAGAAAAGAGCATCACATACATCCCGCGAGGAGGTTTCCCAATCAATCTTCTACAGACACAATTAGTCGCCGAACGTAGCGTATTACAGAAGAGACCCCTTGGCATAGTGAGATGGAGTAACCAGTACTGTTCTTTCCATCGTACCTTCCATGACAGCTTTAGCCATTACGACACTTGCCTACTTACTACATAACAATGCCAAAAACGTAACGATTGTGTGAAATACATCCACTATTGGATATTCATGAGGAAATGCATTCGAACTATCCTTGATGTATTTCTTTAACAAGTAAAAATAAAGAAATGAGTTCCAGTTTATACAAGTCTGGACGCGGACAGCTTGGCTGAATGATAAGATCGTTCGATCTTAAACTCTCGGTGTGCTGATGCCGAGATAACGGACTCAACCAATAGACCGGTCAGTTGGACTAAAATGTTAACTTCTCGTTCTTGACTTTGGGAATTAAATTATAAGTACCTCTAAAGTCGGAGTGGGTTCACCTGATGGCAAGGGACACTGGTAACAACGACAGCTAATCCCCACGCAAAAAATCAGTCCAGTACACCAGAAGTAGTAACACGAGTATGAACTACGCTTGAGTTAGAAGCGAGCGAACAGGAAAAAGATCTGCAATATTCTAGCTCAGTGGTTCCCAACCTGTGCTGTGCAACCTTCCGGGTCATCATGTAGTGTTATGTGAGGAACACAGTTTCTGTGGTGATTTTTAGTTGCAATTATGTTAACATAAACACAGTGTCTGTGACGATTGTTAGTTGCAATTATTTTAACACAAACACAGTGTCTGTGGTGATTTTTTAGTTGCAATTATTTTAACACAAACACCGTGTCTGTGGTGATTATTAGTTGCAATTATGTTAACACAAACACAGTGTCTGTGGCGATTTTTAGTTGCAATTATTTCAACACAAACACGGTGTCTGTGGTGATTTTTAGTTACAATTATGTTAACAAAACCACGGTGTCTTTGGTGATTTTTAGTTGCAATCATTTCAACACAATCACAGTTTCTGTGGTAATTTTTAGTTGCAATTATGTTAACACAAACACAAAGTCCTCTAACAGGACTTGATGTAGGCATGGAAAGTGTTAGGATCATCATATTTTGTACGCCTGAGTGCACAGGGGTATAACTCCTTTCCGTAGCGAACGACAAGAGCTGGTGTCGAACCCTTATAGTACCAATTTAACGCCCTAACCTATACTCCAACACACCCGATTGTAGCAGGGGGAATGAAGTGTTATGATCATCACATCTTGTAATCCTGCGGGTTTTGTACTGTTTTTCTGTATGGCAGTGAATATTGGAACGTAAATAAAACAGTTAGGAAGAAATTAGATGCAACGTAGATGTGGTTCCTAAAACGAATGTTCCACATTCCTTGGACTGCCAGAGTAACTAACAACTACTGCCTGAAAGTGGCTAATGAAACTAGAACATTATATAGAACAATAAAAAAGATATAGACAGCTTTCTTTGGTCATATGATAAGAAGGTAGACATTGGAGAACACTAGCAACTGGAAAGATCAATGGGAAAAGATGCAGAGGCGTACCAAGAGAAATGATGCTGGATGGACTGAAACGGTGGCGTATGGAGGGGGATATCATCAACAGAGTTTATCTAGAATACCAAAAGACCAAAATCTGGCATGGTACATGATGATGATAATGATGATGATACAGATGAATGTACAGAGGTAAAAGTAGTCAGTCTGTCTGTAGAGCTAACGTCGAGAGCTGACAACGAAGAATTATTTTTAAACATTTATTTTAATACGGCTACACTTCAATATTCTAGTATTGAGCGCAACACCGAGCGTTGATTAATGAAAGGAAGTGACGTAAGCTTCACCACGGCAAACACTTAACAAGTACGCATAGCTCATGAATATTAAACAATGTATATTATTTTAATTTTTGGCCATGTCGTGTCTTTAAAGCGGTTTTGAAATTGTCCCCATGGCAGACCTCGATTCACTCCATAAATATTAAATACGAGGTGTTTCCAAATGAAAACCTTACGATAGAAATTACAATAACAATGTCATTGTCTTGTAACCTGTCACTATTGTTGTTAAGGATGTCAAGAGTGTTAAGCACGTGACATCACGGTGCGCGGGAACACTGTGATGTAATAAGGATAGTGTAAGGATTGCCGCCTCAATTACGACATGCACCAAAATAGCGTTCTGTTATTTGATGTTTGATCAATGAAGGGGTGAAAACTATAGAAATTTATTTGTGAATGAAGGTCCAGTATGGTGATGTATGCCTGTCAGTCCAGCAAGTGTATGAGTGGAGTAAGAAGTTTCAAAACGGCGTGACTTCTGTTACAGACTATTCTCGACTGGATCAGGCTCACCAAGTAGTGACCCCAGGGTCGATTATTATACAGGAATCCAAGTATTTTATCGTCGCAGGAGGACTTGCATTTAACTCAGTGGTGACTACATCGAAAAATGATATATTTGTTTTTTACTTTTTGAGAATATATTCACACACAAACATAATAATTAAGGTTTTCATTTGAAGCCCCATTGTATATTCATTGTGTGTTGTGGTTACAATACAATTATATGGGGGGGGGGGGGGGGAACAGTAAACTGAAATCATTTCACTTTAATGCAAATTTCATTATAAATTCATTATAAATTGGCGCCTGGAAGTGTGAATAACTTACTGTGGAATCCAGACTGTCTAATAAAAGTGAGCTGCTCTCTTAAAGCTGTTTTGAGATCAACTTACATATGTTGCACCATGGGTGCATGGATTAGTTGCCGTGGGCCATGAAAATAGAATCGACAATAGGGAACTCGTGTTGCCGAGTTGTTGCTGGGGGTACGACTTAAAAGATACAGAAAAGAACAAATGCATCCATACGACAAGAGCTGAATAATGAAGAAGGTTGGCTACTAAAGACGATAAAACACAGAAAACTGAAATATTTTGGTCACTTGTAACGTCATACAAGTTTAGAGAGAACAATACTGGAGGGGTAAATGCCCGGGAAGAGAGGAAGAGGAAGGACACAGAGAAGATGGGGGAAGGGTATAGCAGATGGTCTCCAGATGGGTGTTTCGGACGCGGGATATCTTGCTTATGACCAAGAAGTGTTCCAGAAAGTTGTTATGGGAGCGAGGTTCTGGAAAGGACATGCTTCTGAATGAATGAATGAATGAATGAATGAATGAATGAATGATTTACTTAGAAGCTGGACATGTGGAAAAACTATCACATAAACGGGCGAACGTTTCAGTCGAAGTCTTCATCAATAGAAGGATTTGTTTTGTTTTTGTTGTTTCATTGAGAAAGAGTTATGTCGAAACCTTCGCCTTATACGTGTGTGAGTTTCCATTAGCTGTGCAACTAGGAATGCATGGTTTGTACAGATGGAGCACAAGATATGCAGAATTCAGTACTGGGCTTTCTGGACCAAGTGAGAACATTTGAAGAACAAAAAACGGATATATTTTTTCTGTCACTGGCTTTTAACTCAAGCGTAGTGCATAACATGCAACTGCAACTTGTAGTTGCTACTATTAGGGAGTGCACTTGATTGATGGTTTGCGTGTGGATTAGCTTTCCCTATTACCAGTGTCCCTCGCCATCAGGCGAACCCACTCCGACTTGTAATTTTTAAGCCTCGAAATAGGGTAGAAAATTCAACATTTTAGTCAAACTGAAAGGTGTGTAGGATTTGAACCCGCTAGCCCACCTTCAGCGCACCAGAAGTTTAAGAGCGAGCGCGCTTATTAATTTTGGTCATGTTGACTTATACAAAGGGCACTGATTGCATTGTTTGCTGATGTGTTCCCATCAGTAAGATTTCTTCAGCTCCCTTGGAAGACGTCCCATCTTCTTTGATGTGACTTTGTGTGTGACTATATAATGTGTTTTGTGTATGTGTTTGTTTGCTGATGAAGGCTAATCGTTGCAACGTCTTGTATGTGTCGTAATTCTGTTATGTAAAGATGCACTACTTTGTGTCATTTTATATTGTTTACATCTTCTTTGATCAACATTATGAAGTACATAAAATTTAGATCTCTCAACATCTCTCACACATGCACTGTTTATGTTTACAACTTTCTTTTGATAATGTTGTTTTTGTTTTCTCATGTGAATGTGTCATGCGTAATATGCATTGTTTATGCTTAAAAAATCCATTGACAATGTTTTTTTCCCCCTATGTTAATGTAACATGCACATTTTATAAATGAAAGATGAGTGATTGAAAGGGCCGAATGTAAGACGGGCCTGCGTGCCCAATTTGTTACGCTTTTAAAATAAAGTTTGTTCGTTCGTTCGTTCGTTCGTTCGTTCACTATATTTTATACAATGTGTATGCAAATACACGAATTGTGCACATAAAGTTCGAGTTTTCTACACCGAAGAATGCTTGTTGTCGGAAATTAAATATTGCCAGTAGTCTTTAAGCTAAATGATAAAATCACATTTTTCATGAAAGTGTGTAATTACGATCCTGCGGCTTTCTTTAAAGATGAAACCTGGAAGAAAAAGCGTGTTTAAAACAAGACCTTAACATCTACCATCACACGAGCATCATACCGGGAAGCGAGTGCCTGGAGCCGTGTGAAGGGAGGACTCACCTGGAAATTAAAGTGTGATAAATTCACATACTTACGTTGATTATGCAACAGTATGCACCGTGGTAACCGCGCTAGCGTAGTGGCTAGTCTCTCGTCTCCCAGCCCGGTGGTCCGGAGTTCGAATCCGCGTCGGGATGGATTTTAAAAATTTACTCGGGCTTCCATTTTGACCCAGTCTGAATGAGTACCTGTGAGAGTACTAGGATGTAAAAGTGACAGGTGTGATTCTTACCACATTGCCCATAATAGATTTTGTTGTTGTTATTGTTGCGTATCCTATTTACTGGACATCGCTGTCAACACCAGCACTGCTGTTGTTGATGTTTTGCAAGTTTACGTTAAGTAGTTTGCCACTACTTTCTGAACGGCCGGCTCCCATACCATCACGTTAAGACCCAGTGTGACACCGTCTGCTGCCAAATCGGTCGCAGCTGTGTTTCGAAAGCAGGTAAGCAGAATCACGAACCGTATCCGTAACGCCTTTGCCACGGAGACTGGCCATAACCGATTAGACTATAAAAATATGCTTTTAACACCATATGCCCAATGCTGCTTAAAGCGTGCAAAAAGATTCTTTAAATTAGTAGATGTGTAATGCGTGGTCAAAAATCAAGATTGGGTTTCTCAACAGGGTGAGAGAAGAGTACCGAGCAGAAGGGAGCGCCTCAAGCAACGGTTACAAGTATGAGCATGGAGATCGAGGCTGCTCTTGTGGCACTGACACGCTCGGCAATACTTCACTTACAAAAGTGGTTATTGTCTCTGACTGTCTTGTGTCCTATGTCTCGTGTGGGACAACAGGTAAAGAAAAAGTGGGACAGAAGTACATTACACTAGAACCCCACAAATAACGGCAGGTGACGTGGAACCCACGCCGTTCTATCACAGAAGTATAAATTGGGAGCTCATATCGGGATATTCTAGTGGTCCTGTCTAGAGTATGATAGTTCTCTCTGTGAGTTGGTTCTATTCAACCAAGTACCGGACTAAAATCTTGCTATTCTGTCTAGAACACTTTCCGTCAGAGATACCGACGATCGACGACAACGACTGTCTTTCCACATTACAGACACAGCACCGACAGGGATATCACATTGTCCATTGCTAAGAGGTTGCACTTTATGCATACCTTAAACCTTGCACACCGTGTATGAATCTACTATCCAGGTCACGCGGCATGTGCAGAAAAGAGCAAGCTCATGTTTGGCTTCAAAAGCACCTATGATGGGAGCAATGCTGATGGACAGAGGCGATCTACTGTGGGCAATACACGCTAATTTGGCGGGAGCTTTAGCCAAGCTGATGGCGAACAGTGCTGGAATTGTCATAAGTAGGGCGTAAGTTCGAAGCCCGGGCTCGTCGCTTGCTAAAGTGAGGAAAAGTTTGGCCACCTATTCCTCCTTGCCCTCGGCCAACAAAATGTGATGGTGCTATCACATCACAGACTCCTAGCAGGAAGCTGCTTCGGTACAATTATAAAAGAATACTTGAAAGTTTGTGATATAAAAACACATGTCTTGGCGAATTCTCTTTGTTAGGTTGTTACGGTGGGGAATGGAGTATGGAAACTCATGCAAAGAAAGCAGACAAGGACGTTTGAGACGTATAACTAATCAGCTGGCTACAGGAACAATCGGTATTTGCAATCTAATACTTCTGCTGGAAGAGACTGGGTGCACTGACGTTGAGTATTCATCGTGGTCATAACATTATAAAATTTTGATGTCCAGAGGTGCTTCATCATAATCATAACATTATGAAAGGGATTCAGGAGATGCTTCATCATAATCATAACATTATAAAAGGGATTCAGGAGATGCTTCATTATAATCATAACATTATAAAAGGGATTCAGGAGATGCTTCATCATATGCATAACATTATAAAAGGGATTCAGGAGATGCTTCATCATAAACATAACATTATAAAATGGATTCAGGAGATGCTTCATCATAAGCATAACATTATAAAATGGATTCAGGAGATGCTTCATCATAAGCATAACATTACAAAATGGATTCAGGAGATGCTTCATCATAAGCATAAACTGTTGTAAAAGGAAGATTTGGTTCCTTGGCTGCAGTAAAAGTGGATTGAGATTTCTTGAAAGTTGTGCTCTAGCGGACAAATAATTCAAACTAGTGGCTTCAGATTCCGAGGGCTGTGATTCTAACCACCACACAACAGCATCTAATGAGCTCATAGAAAGCATCCAAAATTATTTTTCCCATTTGCTTTGCATCCTCTTGTCTGACGCGCATTGTTTGCAGTCATTTCCTGTGCTGTGTTACACTTCCGCTTCTAGTAACGTATTCGGATATCAGGAAATGTAATTGTATGTGAATATGTAAATGTGTGTGTGTGTGTGTGTGTGTGTGCGCGCGCGCGCGCGTGTGTGTGTATACGCTCAAGTTGGGGCTAGAAGAACTCTATTGTATATGGTTTTCTGTCTGCCTTCTGGTTCCTCTCCTGGTGTGACATTTATCCCTCGTATCTGACATTTTGTCGAAGTTGAGCAGCAAGGTGGCACATTTAAATTTCAAATGAAATTCAAACAGTCTATGTCCATTAAGTGTTTGCCAGCCACTTTACGTATCTGTTATTTATGTGTCACCGACGGCCGCGACTTCTGATATGTTTACTTTAAACACATAGAGAGCGCAACATCTGTTAAAAGATCTTTTGTTTCTCTATCTGTACATCTATCGGGTTGTGAAAAGATCACGTCTCTCTTCTTAGCATAGCGCGTTCTTCTTTTTCTTGCAGTTCATACCTTGTGGCGTTGGTGATCAAGTTTGTCCACAGCTCTCTGTCACATGTGCCGCCAATCATGACTAATACAGATGTTCGTCCATGCCAACATGTCTAATTGTACAGAAGTGACTCGCTTGGTCTCCACCTGCCTCTCGTTCCCTCTAACTTTTCAGTTGTCACACCTACTCCAGCTTTCCCCTTCTCATACCAAAGATAAGGATGACCTCTTCTGATGATAGTATCCAGTTATCTTGTTTAGTTAAATTATTCCATGATATATTCATCACTATTTCTATCAGTCTAGGATGTTATAATCCATCTTCTATAAAACCACATCTCCGCTGCTGCCACATAAAATATCTCTATTGTCAGCTAATTGTCTGTGATTTGCTTCAGTACAACAAAATTGGCTTGATATAGTTAATAAAATACTGTAATCTTGTTTTCTTTGCTTTCAAATCCTATCAAGTAACAGCTTACATGATGTATCTAGCGATCTAGCAACGGTTTTCAAGGAATCATTGGACATTTTTGTAGGTGGTTTGTTACTGTGAACAATTTGAGAACTCCTATAGCAGATAATTAGGTAAGGTTAGAGTAACGAGGGATGATAAATTGATAATCAATAGTTCTGCCGTGTGTTGTGTAGTTAACTGTTACTGCCAGCTTGCTTGACTTCATCCATAGTACTTAATGTTGCTGAATTGTAGGATTAAGTCTAGACATACCGGCGGAATGTCTGTCTGTCTGTTGGTCTGAATGTCTGAGCGTATGTCTGTCTTTCTATTTGTTTTAGTGTTTGACTGTCTAACCGTCTATCCGTCAACCCGTCCGTCAAACCATTCAACAATTCTTCCGTCCATCCACCATACTAGCATGTGTCTGATTATCTGCTTGTCTGTCTGTCCACCCATTCCACAATCCGTCTATCTGCCTGTCTGTCTGTCTTAGTTGTCTATTACTTTAGCTATCCATACATATGTATATGTAAGTGTAAGTGTGTGTGTGTGTGTGTGTGTGTGTGTGTGTGAGAGAGAGAGAGAGAGAGAGAGAGAGAGAGAGAGAGAGAGAGAGAGAGAGAGATTACGCACTACATGTCCCCTTAATTCTAATATTTTAAACATCCTTGTTCAACGACATTTCCCCTTATCCTACCATTTTATAATTATCATTATCATAATAATAACTTATATAAGTTAATCATGCAGTAATGATTTTTGCACATTCCTGTGGGTTTACAATGCACATATCATTGTTATTGCTTACAATTGAATCCAATAGGTGGTGTACAATTGAAATCACGTATGAAAGACAAGCGGCCAGAAGTGCAGAATGTTAATCGGGGGTGTGTGACTTTTCTTCACCTGAGAAAATAAAGTTCGGCATTCGTTTGTTCGTGTGTTTGTTTTTTCGCTCGCTCGCTCGGTCGTTCATTAGTTCGTGCGTTCGTTCATTCATTCTGTCATTCGTCCATTCGTTTATTCATACATTCGTTCGTTCATTCGTTGATTCGTTCGTTCATTCGTTCGTTCATTCGTCCATTCATTTATTCTATCTACTAGTGACAATGAAATACCACAAATCCACGGAGAAAACAATACCAGCCAACATCTTATCCCAGCCAGGCCTCGAGTAAAGTAAGTACAGGATGCTTGTCCACGCCTTAAGACATACTGGACATACGGTGCGAGACCCATATTTGAATAGACTAATCGGCCCTCGCCGGTCTCCATGGTCGAGAGGTTAGCAGCTTTCTACGTAGCCCCGAATACTCTCGTGGTTGACGTGAGCGCACGAGAATTGGAAGCTGTTCGAGTCGCGCCAGTGACTTATGAGAGTATGGAGCCGGTCGGTCAGAAAGCAATGACAAACTACTGAGCGTAATCTTGCCAAGAAATCAACAATCAGCTGAAAGATGCTGATGTTGACAGCGATGTCCTGTAAAGGATATGCAAAACATAATCGGCCCTCGCCGAGTGATATGGTAAATATCACGCCTGCTACCTTCATTCTCAAGACATTTCATAGCGTCCATTTTAGAGTGGGTCCACCATTTTAGAGTGGGACCACCTGGAAAACCAGATCAGTTTTTAAAAAAAATTGCCTCGGTGCTGATTTGAACCAGTGACCGCCGGGCCGGCAGGCGAACGTCTCGTAGCCACTTTGCTACAGTGGCTCTGTAATTATCACATATATAAAATATACTATTGATTAACAATATGAAAAAAGTTACTAAATGTGGTTCGTAACATAGCAATCATTGACTAATAACGCAATCTTTACAACTTGCAAATGGACACACTTTCAGCTAATCTATCCTGAGCTATCATATGCCTTAATTTGTAGGTTCTTTTACTTGTTCTGATTTTGGTTGTAGTGTTAACTACACTTAGCTCTTATGTCCACAGCAGTCAAACTGGTTACTTTGTAATTGCTTACTTTCGATCCTCACTATGTTACCAAGTGTTACGATCTCTCAACTTCAGTGACCGTAGAGCAACCTATGCTTAATAAGCTCCTTTCCGCGTCGTACCTTCTGCAACTGTAGAGCATCATACTGTTTCGTAAACTCGTTTCCCATGTAGTAAACACCTGCGTTTTTTTCCCCATTAGATTATATAAATCTGGAATGTATGTAAGTGTATTTCTCTCACACCATATGCAATATTGCAATTTGTTACGTGTGACATGAAATAATAGAGAACTTGAAGTAATTTAACTTTTAACATTCTCACTATCGCTCCACATCACCTCGCATTAAATCTCTCTCTCTCTCTCTCTCTCTCTCTCTCTCTCTCTCTCTCTCTCTCTCTCTCTCTCTCTCTCTCTCTCTCTCCTTCCTTTCTTTCTCTCCTGCCTTCCTTCTCCCTCTCTCTCTCTTTCTTTCTCTCTCCCTCCCTCTCTCTCTCCCTCTCCTTCCTTTCTTTCTCTCCTGCCTTTCTTCTCCCTCTCTCTCTTTCTCTCTCTCTCTCCCCTCTCCTCTCTCTCTCTCTATCTATCTCTTATTTAATGTAATAATAATAAGAACACCAAATTTGCAAGACCAATTTTACAAAACCGAGAAACATTTTAAGAAAAACAATTAAAATAATTATAAAGAAAAATAAGCATTTAGTTATTTAGTAATGGAAGGTATGCTTGATATGTGACACGAGGAAGATTTATACGTTATACATATTAATACAA
The DNA here is from genome assembly GCA_014155875.1 of Cepaea nemoralis. Taxonomy (NCBI): domain Eukaryota; kingdom Metazoa; phylum Mollusca; class Gastropoda; order Stylommatophora; family Helicidae; genus Cepaea; species Cepaea nemoralis. The sequence continues at coordinate 128,126 of JACEFZ010028101.1, forward strand.
ATATTTTGTTTAACATTTTACCTACACAAAATCCACAGGCGACACCACAATAATCCTAAATGAATTACACCATAGAAAACCGTAAATTACACATTAGTCCTCTCAGGAACAAATGGAAGTTGCCATGGATCAGATGGATAAAAATTATTACTGCCAGTTAATCGGACAAACGCTTGTTCTGTCAGTACTTTTACATGTTTCCTAGAATGTCGGAAATGAGTAAAGTACATGACCTTTGTACACGTCTTAAGATTGGGCAAATGGGTTCATATTTGTATAGAACTAGTGACACTCGAAGTGTCACGTCGGCCACCTTCACTTCCCTGTAGTATATATTTTAGGCTGGTCAACACACGATGGTTTTTGTGTGTGAGCTAATTTTAGGCTGGTCTAAACACAATGGTTTTTGTCTGTGAGGTAATTTTAGGCTGGTCTACACACAATGGTTTTTGTGTGTGAGCTAATTTTAGGCTGGTCTACACACAATGGTTTTTGTGTGTGAGTTAATTTTAGGCTGGTCTACACACAATGATTTTTGTGTGTGAGCTAATTTTAGACTGGTCTACATACAATGGTTTTTGTGTGTGAGCTAATTTTAGGCTGGTCTACATACAAAGGTTTTTGTGTGTGAGCTAATTTTAGGCTTGTCTACACACAATGGTTTTTGTGTGTGAGCTAATTTTAGGCTGGTCTACACACAATGGTTTTTGTGTGTGAGTTAATTTTAGGCTGGTCTACACACAATGATTTTTGTGTGTGAGCTAATTTTAGACTGGTCTACATACAATGGTTTTTGTGTGTGAGCTAATTTTAGGCTGGTCTACATACAAAGGTTTTTGTGTGTGAGCTAATTTTAGGCTTGTCTACACACAATGGTTTTTGTGTGTGAGCTAATTTTAGACTGGTCTACACATAATGGTTTTTGTGTGTGAGCTAATTTTAGGCTGGTCTACACATAATGGTTTTTGTGTGTGAGCTAATTTTCTCAACATGTTCTGCGCTTATATGATTAGAAGCTGATTAAATGTCCAAATTCCTCCTCAAACCTCCTGCTTCCCGTCAACCAAGTGACTCATGGCATCTTCCGATGTTATCTGAATTTCGGTTTGCTTCACGTCCGAATTTCCTGTATTGTGTCTTTTGTCTTCTGGCCCCACCTTAGTCCTATAATAGCTGTCACGAAAAGGTAAATGCGATTATGCGTTTCCTTTTCGCCAGATTATATTATCTCTTGTTGTCGTTGTCATGGTAAGGTTGAATTAGGGGATGTTTCAATATGTCTATCTGGATGTCGCAAAATAATCGTGACATCCACAATCAGCATCTGTCTGTTAATCATTGATCGGTTGCATACATGTCTATCTATTTAACATGACTCTGCGTACTTTTAATGCTGTTATCTTACCTTTATCTCTAACAGTAAAACAATATATCATCATCATCATCATCATCATCATCATCATCATCATCATCATCATCATCGTCATCATCATCATCATCATCATCACCCCACCATCATCATCATCATCATCATTGTAATGAATATCTGGTTAATGATCCAGGGAAACTGATGATTACTGTTTATCAGATGAGATACCAGACAGAGGTGTAATAATAAAGTGCTGGGCAGTATATGACTGTAACAAATGTTGTTTACGTCAACTACACCTGGGCATTTCCTTTAACTCTTCACAGACTGGACAACACCTGTAGAGCCTCAACTAGCTTGTCATAAACTAAGACATCTCTTCCCGCGTAGCTGCTGGTTTCCTTGGTGTTTTATCTATACAGAACCACTGAACACAATAGGTTATTCTGATGGATGCCTTTTCTGCTCCACTCCCCTGTCTTTGTCAGTTGCTGTATGTCGTCTTATTGAACTCATGATGATACATGTCAATCGTCATAAGTGTCCGGTCTGCACTGAATAAACTTCTCCACAGCACCGTGTCTTATTCATGAATCACAAGTCATGATGATGTGTACACTGTGTTTCCTCCCTTCTCTCTACCACAGTAGACATAAATAACAAGTCAAAACACACAGTTACACAAACGTACGTTGTTCTCCTTCACAAATAAAATACTGAATGCTCTTAATCTTAACGATTAGATTTACCACTGCGCCTTCTGTAGTCAGGCAAGATTGTTAAAAACGCAGATTGTTAAAAACGCGAAAGCGTTGACTTGTTTTCCTAGCTGGCCGCGAATTCCCGTGAGAATTGCGCTGACGTATATTTATGTCGGTCATAGACTTGTTCCAGGTCCAGTAAAAATTCACTTGATCTCACTGTTGTCCTTTCTGTTGTTATTCTTCTTATTAAGCCAACTATCTTAGGCACACCCCGAACATACAATAACTCGTATACACGCAGTGTCTATTATATGAAAGGCATTCCTTTTTTTGGACATGTTATGAGAAGAAATGGATTGGAGAAATTAGTGACAACTGGCAAGATCGAAGGGAACAGACCAAGAGGAAGACTGAGAAGAAAATACCTGGATGGCTTGACCACATGGCATGGACGAGACAGGAACACTGAGCTGATCCACGACTCTGGTGATCGAGTGAAATGGCGAGTCATGACCTCCCACGCTTTCCGGCGTGGCACATGATTGATTGATTGATTCCCTCCCGATATTCGGCTTTGGTTTGTTGACAATTAAATACCAGAAACTTGTGAAGGAGACACTTATAATGAGTGTGACACATTGTGATGTAACAGTGCATCACGAAAGATATGTAACACACTGTAATGTAACAGTGCACCATGAATGTTAAGTAATACATTGCGACGTAACAATGTAAGACGAATGATAAATAACACATTGTCAGGTAACATTGAAAGATGAATGACAGTAACACATTTAATGTAACTGTATGATGGGTGATAAATAACACATTGTCACGTAACAATGTGAGGCCGGCTCCTTGGACAAGGTGTTACGACGCAATTCATAATCCCGCACACCCGCGTTCGAAACACAGCTGTGGGCGATTTGGCAGCAAACTAACTTACCTTGTGTTTTTTTTTTAATGGTATGGGTACCAGTCATTCGGAAAGCAATGGCAAACTTAAACTGAACTTAAACTTACTCAGGAATTACGAACAGCCAAAAAATGCTGGGATTGACTGCTATGTTATGTAAAGGATGTGCGGTTAACTTTTTTTTTAAACAATGTGAGATGAATGATAAGTAACATACTTTAGTGTAACTGCACCATGAATGATAAATAACACATTGTGATGTAACAATGTAAGATGAATGATAAGTAGCATCATCATCTTCCACTTCTGCCGTAAAGCATTGTGGGGAGGAATAATTTGCGTTCCAGCGCCCGGTGGGCCGCACTGAATAGTGTCATTCCGTGTGGTTGTACAATGTCTTTGATGTCGTCAATCCATTTTCTTCTTGGACGTCCTCTTGGTCTCGTCGCAGATGATCTTTGATGTAAGGCCAGTGATGGTAGTTGTTAGTGTTGCATTCTAACGACATGGCCAAACCACTTGATCTTGTGCCTTTCAATAAATGTGGCACAAGGTGTTGATCCCACAGTCTGTCTGATAACAGCATTTCTTACTCGGTCTCGGATTGTTAAGTTGGTAGCTCTCCTCAGGCATCTCATCTCGCAGGTGTTGATTTTGCGAAAGTGTGATTTGGATAAAGTCAAAGTTTGAGATTGGTAGCATAGGGTTGGTGTGAATATGCTTTTTATATCTGTCGTTTTGCGGACATGGGTATATTTGGAATGTTTCAGTAAGGGTGACAGTTGATATGTAAGTGGACTACCTTTTTGACATCTGATTTTGATTTCTCTGTCCAATCTGCCATTTTCTGTGATCATACTTCCAAGATATTTGAATTCTTTAACTTGTTTCAGAGTTGTGCTTTTTATCTGTATATTTAGTGAACCTGGCGATCTGCTAACTTGCATTACTTCGGTTTTGGCTGTGTTTACACTCATATTGTATCTGCTGCAGGTTGAAGTCAGATGATTAATATGATGTTGTAGTCTGCCCTCATCGCTGTAAAACAGACACTGATCGTCTGCAAATAGAAGTAACATACTGTGACGAAACAGTGCACCATACATGATAAAACACCATCATCATCTTAGACCTAATCTCAGCCTGTCTGAATGTACTGTACCGAATCCTGAATCACCCAGCAACTTCGTTATAAGCTTCTCCAGGGATGTTAAGATCCAGTACCAGTCTTCCGCACCTGGATGTTTTCTTAAGTAAGACAGGGTAACATGCTCCCCGTCGAGATGGCACTTTGGTGCCGGGTTGGGTGGCCTGTATACCAGCCTCACTCGGACAGATGCAAGCCTGAATCTGGGCTAGTGCGATCTGAACATTAATGATTGCATGGGAATCACAACCAACCAACCTACCTATCAACCAGTTCGCAACCAACCAACTATCAACCGATTCACAACCTATCAACCTACCTATCAACCAATTCATAACCAACCAATCTAGCAACAAACCAACCAACCAACCAACCGATCAACAAACTAACCAACAAACAAATCTATCAATCAATTCACAACCAACCAATCTATCAACCAATTCACAACCAAATAACCTATCAACCAAATAACCTATCAACCTATCAGACCAATTCACAACAACTAACCAACCAACCAACCAACCAACCATCCAACCAGCCATACAGTGAACTGACCAACCAACCAACCAACCATCCAGTCAATCATCCATCCATTCATCCATTAATCCACCATCTACCATCTATCCATCCATCCATCCATCCATCCAGCCAACCATCCAACCGACCATCCAACCAACCAACCATCCAACCAAGCATCCAACAAAACAACCATCCAACCAACCAACCAACCAACCAACCAACCAACCAACCAACAATCACACCGACCAACGAACAATACAAACAACCAACCAAGTAAAGATATGCGCATCATCATTACAATCCCACCATCAAACTATGTTATCATACAATGACCCCGAATGAATCAATGTTCTCTGATTTGAGTATTTGTGAATGCATTTCGATGAAGGAGCTTTATTACACCTTGATTGATCAGCTATTTTTAGCCGGTGAATATCGATTTCGTGACGTATTTGAGCATGGTGGAAAGATCATAATAAGAGAAACTTCCGTAGCAGCGCTGATTGAATCTAATGGTGCTACACACCTGCTCCAGGTGTACTTTAGCTATTTGCAAGATCAGCTAATCTCAGATGGTCTTGTGGTATTTGATCACGAGTGGTATTTGATTGACGTATGGCATTTGATCAAGTGTGGTGTTTGAACATGTTTGGTATTGATCACGTGTGGTATTTGATCATGTGTGGTATTTCATCTCATGTGGTATTTTATCACGTGTGTGGTAGTTGATCACATATGGTATTTGATCGATGGGTGGTATTTGATCACGTGTCGTATTTGATCTCTTGTGGTATTTGAACGTGTGTGGTATTTGATCAGGTGTGGTATTTATATCACGTGTGGTATTTGATCAGATGTGGTATTTGATCATGTGTGGTATTTGAAAGTGTGTGATATTTGAACGTGTGTGGTATTTGATCGTGTGTGGTATTTGATCATGTGTGGTATTTGATCAGGTGTGGTATTTGATCAGGTGTGGTATTTGATCATGTGTGGTATTTGATCATGTGTGGTATTTGAACGTGTGTGGCATTTGACCAGGTGTGGTATTTGATCAGGTGTGGTATTTGATCAGGTGTGGTATTTGATCAGGTGTGGTATTTGAACGTGTGTGGTATTTGATCATGTGTGGTATTTGAACGTGTGTGGTATTTGATCAGGTGTGGCATTTGACCAGGTGTGGTATTTGATCAGGTGTGGTAATTGATCATGTGTGCTATTTGATCAGGTGTGGTATTTGATCGTGTGTGGTATTTGATCACGTGTGGTATTTGATCAGGTGTGGTATTTGATCACGTGTGGTATTTGATCAGATGTGGTATTTGAACGTGTGTGGTATTTGATCAGGTGTGGTATTTGATCAGGTGTGGTATTTGATCAGGTGTGGTATTTGATCATGTGTGGTATTGATCACGTGTGGTATTTGATCAGGTGTGGTATTTGATCAGGTGTAGTATTTGATCAGGTGTAGTATTTGATCAGGTGTGGTATTTGATCAGGTGTGGTATTTGATCAGGTGTAGTATTTGATCAGGTGTGGTATTTGATCAGGTGTAGTATTTGATCAGGTGTAGTATTTGATCAGGTGTAGTATTTGATCAGGTGTGGTATTTGATCACGTGTGGTATTTGATCAGGTGTGGTATTTGATCAGGTGTGGTATTGATCACGTGTGGTATTTGATCAGGTGTGGTATTTGATCAGGTGTGGTATTTGATCAGGTGTAGTATTTGATCAGGTGTAGTATTTGATCAGGTGTGGTATTTGATCATGTGTGGTATTGATCACGTGTGGTATTTGATCAGGTGTGGTATTTGATCAGGTGTAGTATTTGATCAGGTGTAGTATTTGATCAGGTGTGGTATTTGATCACGTGTGGTATTTGATCAGGTGTAGTATTTGATCAGGTGTAGTATTTGATCAGGTGTAGTATTTGATCAGGTGTGGTATTGATCACGTGTGGTATTTGATCAGGTGTGGTATTTGATCAGGTGTAGTATTTGATCAGGTGTAGTATTTGATCAGGTGTGGTATTGATCACGTGTGGTATTTGATCACGTGTGGTATTTGATCAGGTGTGGTATTTGATCAGGTGTGGTATTGATCACGTGTGGTATTTGATCACGTGTGGTATTTGATCAGGTGTAGTATTTGATCAGGTGTAGTATTTGATCAGGTGTAGTATTTGATCAGGTGTGGTATTGATCACGTGTGGTATTTGATCAGGTGTGGTATTTGATCAGGTGTAGTATTTGATCAGGTGTAGTATTTGATCAGGTGTGGTATTTGATCAGGTGTGGTATTTGATCAGGTGTAGTATTTGATCACGTGTAGTATTTGATCAGGTGTAGTATTTGATCAGGTGTGGTATTTGATCAGGTGTAGTATTTGATCACGTGTAGTATTTGATCAGGTGTAGTATTTGATCAGGTGTGGTATTTGATCAGGTGTAGTATTTGATCAGGTGTAGTATTTGATCAGGTGTGGTATTTGATCACGTGTAGTATTTGATCACGTGTGGTATTTGATCAGGTGTAGTATTTGATCAGGTGTAGTATTTGATCAGGTGTAGTATTTGATCACGTGTAGTATTTGATCAGGTGTAGTATTTGATCAGGTGTAGTATTTGATCACGTGTAGTATTTGATCAGGTGTGGTATTTGATCACGTGTGGTATTTGATCACGTGTGGTATTTGATCACGTGTGGTATTTGATCAGGTGTGGTATTTGATCAGGTGTAGTATTTGATCAGGTGTAGTATTTGATCACGTGTAGTATTTGATCAGGTGTAGTATTTGATCAGGTGTAGTATTTGATCACGTGTAGTATTTGATCAGGTGTAGTATTTGATCAGGTGTGGTATTTGATCAGGTGTGGTTTTTGATCACGTGTAGTATTTGATCAGGTGTAGTTTTTGATCAGGTGTAGTATTGATCAGGTGTGGTATTTGATCAGGTTGGTATTGATCGGGTGTGGTATTGATCACGTGTGGTATTTGATCAGGTGTGGTATTTGATCAGGTGTAGTATTGATCGGGTGTGGTATTTGATCAGTGTAGTATTTGATAAGGTGTAGTATTTGATCAGGTGTAGTATTTGATCACGTGTAGTATTTGATCAGGTGTAGTATTTGATCAGGTGTAGTATTGATCAGGGTGTGGTATTTGATCAGGTGTAGTATTTGATCGGGTGTAGTATTTGATCAGGTGTGGTATTGATCACGTGTGGTATTTGATCAGGTGTGGTATTTGATCAGGTGTAGTATTTGATCAGGTGTGGTATTTGATCAGGTGTAGTATTTGATCAGGTGTAGTATTTGATCACGTGTAGTATTTGATCAGGTGTAGTATTTGATCAGGTGTAGTATTTGATCACGTGTAGTATTTGATCAGGTGTGGTATTTGATCACGTGTGGTATTTGATCACGTGTGGTATTTGATCACGTGTGGTATTTGATCAGGTGTGGTATTTGATCAGGTGTAGTATTTGATCAGGTGTAGTATTTGATCACGTGTAGTATTTGATCAGGTGTAGGTATTTGATCAGGTGTAGTATTTGATCACGTGTAGTTATTTATCAGGTGTAGTATTTGATCAGGTGTGGTATTTGATCAGGTGTGGTATTTGATCACGTGTAGGTATTTGATCAGCGTGTAGGTATTTGATCAGGTGTAGGTATTTGATCAGGTGTAGTATTTGATCAGTGTAGTATTTGATCAGGTGTAGTATTTGATCAGGTGTAGTATTTGATCACGTGTAGTATTTGATCAGTGTGGTATTGATCACGTGTAGTATTTGATCACGTGTGGTATTTGATCAGGTGTAGGTATTTGATCAGGTGTGGTATTTGATCAGGTGTAGTATTTGATCAGGTGTAGTATTTGATCACGTGTAGTATTTGATCAGGTGTAGTATTTGATCAGGTGTAGTATTTGATCAGGTGTGGTATTTGATCAGGTGTAGTATTTGATCAGGTGTAGTATTTGATCAGGTGTGGTATTTGATCAGGTGTAGTATTTGATCACGTGTAGTATTTGATCACGTGTAGTATTTGATCAGGTGTAGTATTTGATCAGGTGTGGTATTTGATCAGGTGTAGTATTTGATCAGGTGTAGTATTTGATCAGGTGTGGTATTTGATCAGGTGTAGTATTTGATCACGTGTAGTATTTGATCAGGTGTAGTATTTGATCAGGTGTGGTATTTGATCAGGTGTAGTATTTGATCAGGTGTAGTATTTGATCAGGTGTGGTATTTGATCAGGTGTGGTATTTGATCAGGTGTGGTATTTGATCAGGTGTGGTATTGATCACGTGTAGTATTTGATCAGGTGTAGTATTTGATCAGGTGTGGTATTTGATCAGGTGTGGTATTTGATCATATGTGGTATTGATCACGTGTGGTATTTGATCAGGTGTAGTATTTGATCAGGTGTAGTATTTGATCACGTGTAGTATTTGATCAGGTGTAGTATTTGATCAGGTGTGGTATTTGATCAGGTGTGGTATTTGATCAGGTGTAGTATTTGATCAGGTGTAGTATTTGATCAGGTGTAGTATTTGATCAGGTGTGGTATTTGATCAGGTGTAGTATTTGATCAGGTGTAGTATTTGATCAGGTGTGGTATTTGATCAGGTGTAGTATTTGATCAGGTGTAGTATTTGATCAGGTGTGGTATTGATCACGTGTGGTATTTGATCAGGTGTGGTATTTGATCAGGTGTAGTATTTGATCACGTGTGGTATTTGATCACGTGTGGTATTTGATCAGGTGTAGTATTTGATCAGGTGTAGTATTTGATCAGGTGTAGTATTTGATCACGTGTGGTATTTGATCACGTGTGGTATTTGATCAGGTGTAGTATTGATCAGGTGTAGTATTTGATCAGGTGTGGTATTTGATCAGGTGTGGTATTTGATCAGGTGTAGTATTTGATCGGGGTGTAGTATTTGATCAGGTGTAGTATTTGATTCAGGTGTGGTATTTGATCAGCGTGTGGTATTTGATCAGGTGTAGTATTTGATCAGGTGTGGTATTTGATCAGGTGTGGTATTTGATCAGGTGTAGTATTTGATCAGGTGTAGTATTTGATCAGGTGTGGTATTTGATCAGGTGTAGTATTTGATCAGGTGTAGTATTTGATCAGGTGTAGTATTTGATCAGGTGTAGTATTTGATCAGGTGTAGTATTGATCAGGTGTAGTATTTGATCAGGTGTAGTATTTGATCAGGTGTAGTATTTGATCAGGTGTAGTATTTGATCAGGTGTAGTATTTGATCAGGTGTAGTATTTGATCAGGTGTAGTATTTGATCAGGTTGTAGTATTTGATCAGGTGTAGTATTTGATCAGGTGTAGTATTTGATCAGGTGTAGTATTTGATCAGGTGTAGTATTTGATCAGGTGTAGGTATTTGATCAGGTGTAGTATTTGATCAGGTGTAGTATTTGATCAGGTTGTGGTATTTGATCAGGTGTAGTATTTGATCAGGTGTAGTATTTGATCAGGTGTGTATTTGATCAGGTGTAGTATTTGATCAGGTGTAGTATTTGATCAGGTGTAGTATTTGATCAGGTGTAGTATTTGATCAGGTGTAGTATTTGATCAGGTGTAGTATTTGATCAGGTGTAGTATTTGATCAGGTGTAGTATTTGATCAGGTGTAGTATTTGATCAGGTGTGGTATTTGATCAGGTGTAGTATTTGATCAGGTGTAGTATTTGATCAGGTGTGGTATTTGATCAGGTGTAGTATTTGATCAGGTGTAGTATTTGATCAGGTGTGGTATTTGATCAGGTGTGGTATTTGATCAGGTGTAGTATTTGATCAGGTGTAGTATTTGATCAGGTGTAGTATTTGATCAGGTGTGGTATTTGATCAGTGGGGTATTTGATCAGGTGTGGTATTTGATCAGGTGTGGTTTTTGATCAGGTGTGGTATTTGATCAGGTGTGGTATTTGATCAGGTGTAGTATTTGATCAGGTGTGGTATTTGATCAGGTGTAGTATTTGATCAGGTGTAGTATTTGATCAGGTGTAGTATTTGATCAGGTGTAGTATTTGATCAGGTGTAGTATTTGATCAGGTGTAGTATTTGACTCAGGTGTAGTATTTGATCAGGTGTAGTATTTGATCAGGTGTAGTATTTGATCAGGTGTAGTATTTGATCAGGTGTAGTATTTGATCAGGTGTAGTATTTGATCAGGTGTAGTATTTGATCAGGTGTGGTATTTGATCAGGTGTAGTATTTGATCAGGTGTAGTATTTGATCAGGTGTGGTATTTGATCAGGTGTGGTATTTGATCAGGTGTAGTATTTGATCAGGTGTAGTATTTGATCAGGTGTAGTATTTGATCAGGTGTAGTATTTGATCAGGTGTGGTATTTGATCAGGTGTGGTATTTGATCAGGTGTGGTATTTGATCAGGTGTGGTATTTGATCAGGTGTGGTATTTGATCAGGTGTGGTATTTGATCAGGTGTAGTATTTGATCAGGTGTGGTATTTGATCAGGTGTAGTATTTGATCAGGTGTAGTATTTGAATCAGGTGTAGTATTTGATCAGGTGTAGTATTTGATCAGGTGTAGTATTTGATCAGGTGTAGTATTTGATCAGGTGTAGTATTTGATCAGGTGTAGTATTTGATCAGGTGTAGTATTTGATCAGGTGTGGTATTTGATCAGGTGTAGTATTTGATCAGGTGTAGTATTTGATCAGGTGTGGTATTTGATCAGGTGTGGTATTTGATCAGGTGTAGTATTTGATCAGGTGTGGTATTTGATCAGGTGTGGTATTTGATCAGGTGTGGTATTTGACCACGCGTGTTGTAAATATGATGTCACTAATATAAGAATATTTCCAGACTTGTGTAGTTATTAATCTATGAATATTTCCAGATCTATGATGTTATTAATCTAAGAATATTTCCAGATATGATGTCATTAATCTATGAATATTTCCAGATATGTGATGTCATTAATCTATGAATATTTCCAGTTATGTGATGTCATTAATCTATGCATATTTCTAGATATGTGATGTCATTAATCTATGAATATTTCCAGATATGTGATGTCATTAATCTATGAATAATTCCAGTTATGTGATGTCATTAATCTAAGAATAGTTCCAAATATGTGATGTCATTAATCTAAGAATACTTCCGGACCTTTGTAGGTATTAATCTATTCATATTTCCTGATTTGATGTAATCAATCTACGAATATTT